>CAIGRB010092833.1:18142-36387 GCA_903798255.1 Fraxinus quadrangulata | reverse complement strand
GAGAGAGAGAGAGAGAGAGAGAGAGAGAGAGAGAGAGAGAGAGAGAGACGGGTGATCAAATTAAGAAATTGAAGTGAAATTATCAAGTTGGGTCGTCTTCGAGTAAGAATTGTTTGAGTTTCCTTTTCTAAAAACTCATTTTCTCCAAATTTTTATTTTTATTCACACATTTTTGTGATAAAATAATTTTAAATATAAATCTAAAATATTTCTCTTCGGACTCGAAAAATTCATTATAATACAAAACTCATTTTTCACTAGCAATGACGCTAAAACCAGAGCTTAAAAGTTCCCTCATCACGTCAGTCAAACACTGAGTACAATGATTATGTCTATTCTCTTCTTTTGTTGGTGTTATTCCAAGATGAATTATGCTACGTGTACATAAAAGTACACATAGCATTTGACATAAACGTCACACTTCCAAAATTGCTAAAAGAGTTCAATGCAGTACAGTACATTTTCTATTGTTTAAAAAAACAAAGTGAACTAGTTAGCTCCTAATGGTCTTTCATTCTTTCAAAACACTTTTTTTTTACATTTTCATTTTTAACCACACATTCACACAATAAAATATTATATACGTAAACTTAATTTTTTCATATTTTTTAATCACGCATTCTCCAAAAATTTACTATTCAAAACAATGTTTTTCAAAAAAAAAAAAAATGGCCGCCAAACATAGACTTAATAGATATGTTGTTGCAAAATCAATAATAATAAATCTCATTTTTAACCAATTTGAATAGAACATAAATATTTAAATTATCCATCAAAATTGCATAGGTGGGACGGATTACCTGTCCTAGAGATGGTCCATGCCAACATTTGCAGTTGACATTTCATTTTTAACAATTTAATTAATTAGGTTAACTATCATTACAAATTAGCGTTAAACCTTTTGCATTTGTTTCATAAAGTGCTTTACCAGCCACATGAAAATGGCAGGTGGAAATTTTTTTGAAATAAAGTAGAAGTTAAACCCAACAATTAAGGGGTTATTCTCTTCGTGTTTCAATTTTGAGTTTTGAATTCATTTTTTATTTTGTGTTTTGAGTAATCATTTTGAAATTGTTGAAAATATGTTCTTTTTGTCATTTTGAAAAATTATTTTCAAAAATAAAAAATTAAAAAATTTGTTCTCTTCTCTCTCTCTCTTCTTCCTTGCAAGGTCGTCGGCTCCGAAGATTGGCTTCTTCTACTGCTGGGTGTGGCAGCGTTGGTTGGATGCGACGTCGTTTCTCTCTATTCTTCCCCTCCTCTCTGTTGTTGGTTGGATGTTGCGTCTTTGGCTTCTTGTACTGTTGGGGGTGGTGGTGGTTTTGGATCGATTGTGTGGCGGCGTTTGTGGCTTTGGGTCGCGACGGTTGTATGGTTTTGGGTCGGTTGTGTGGTGTTGGATGTGGCAATGGCGGTGGTTTTGGATCACGACATCGTCGGCAATGATTTTGGCAATACGACGTCGAAGGCAGTGGTGTTATGCAAGCGACGCTGGCGATGGTTTTTGTTGGTGGCGTAACTGAAAACAACCAAAACGTATTTTGAAAATTTTGGTTTGATGTTGATTAAAAACACTTGAAACAACATTTTTTACGTTTTCGATTTTCTTTGTAAATTTTAAACTTGTTTTAGAAAATTCGTTTTTAAAAATAGGCAAGTAAACGTATTTTCACTGTTTTGAAAAATCGAAGACAGAAAACGAGATAAAAATGGAAAAAAGAACCCCTAATATTCTAACAATAATGCTATTTGTACAAACGGACCCCTAATATTCAAAAATGCTATTTTTGAAAAATTATTTTCAAAAATAAAAAATTAAAAAATTTGTTCTCTTCTCTCTCTCCCTCCTTCCTTGTAAGGCCGTTGGCTCCGAAGACTGGCTTCTTATACTGTTGGGTGTGGTGGCGTTGGTTGAATGCGACATCGTTTCTCTCTCTTCTTCCCCTCCTCTCTGTTGTTGGTTGGATGCTGCATCGTTGGCTTCTTCTACTGTTGGGTGTGGCTGTGGCGGTGGTTTTAGATCGATTGTGTGGCAGCGTCTGTGGTTTTGGGTAGCGACAGTTGTATGGTTTTGGGTCGGTTGTGTGGTGTTGGATGTGGCGATGGTGGTAGCGGTGGTTTTGGATCAAGACATCGTCGACGATGGTTTTGACGGTACGATGTCGACGACAGTGGTGTGGCACAGGCGACGCTAATGATGGTTTTTGTTGGTGGCGTAACTGAAAACAACCAAAACTTATTTTGAAAATTTTGGTTTGCTGTTAATTGAAAACACTTGAAACGACATTTTTTACGTTTTCGATTTTTTTTGTAAATTTTAAACTTGTTTTAGAAAATTCGTTTTTAAAAATAGACAAGTAAACGTATTTTCATTGTTTTGAAAAATCGAAAACAGAAAGCGAGATGAAAATGGAAAAAAGAACAACCCCTAATATTCTAACAATAATGCTATTTGTACAAAGGGGGCCCCCAATGGGGGATGACACTTGACATTTTGTCAATCATTTTGTCACACCTCCTTTGTAAGTGTAGCATAACTCATATTCTAAATGCAATTTTGAAATAGTATTGAAGATAATACTATGAAGAAGATATTATTTCTCTTTCTTCTTTAATACTATCAAATAAATCTAATCAACCTCATTAACCATGGCATAAAGATCTTATAATGTCATATAATATTTTAGAAAAAAACACGTACCAAGAAATTTTACTCGTATATCTTGAAGCATTTAGAGGCATTAGCCTTAAGACAAACTAATAAATAATTCAAAAATATATATCCTAAAAGACAAGATAACGTATAAACGCTTTAGACTCGAAATAGCCTCAAACCGTGAGCCTTACAAAAATAGATGCATAAACAACTTCACAAACTGCGTCTAAAGCCCGAAGCTTTGAGGAATCTAACGAAGGATTAAGATTAATGACACGTCAATGATTGATTTGATAGAAACATTCAACCATTTTCTGCCACACAATGTGACTGTGATGTGATGCGACATTAAATTTTCCAACAATAGTGAAATGGATAGAAGCTGGGGGCAACTGGCAATGTATGTGGTTGGAACAACTAATTCAGACTTTGAAAGCCAGTCAGATTTTCACATGTTGCAATTGACTCATTCAAATTTATACTTTAATTCTTCTTTTTTTTTTTTTTTTGATACCCAGGTATCCCAACTTACGCCAGACTATATATCCTGGACCACTCATCACCGGCCCCTCAGCAATGGGCGGAAGTAAATCGCGGGATATGCCTCAACTGGATCCCAGGTTCCCCTCACAAACTGTACACTTCTGCGCACAAAAGATCCTCTTCCATAATGATTGCTTCATACCAAATAAATCTGACCGCAGGTTCCCACTAGGATTCGAACCCTACTTTAATTCTTCTTTTACGGTCTTCTGATGGAGGAATCAATTAGAAAATCAAGAAATTTTTAAGAGAGAAATTTTCACGTACCATCTCTAATCATCAATAACTGAAACTCGACGAATTTGTCAAGTGATTATAAAAGAATATTGCCTGTATTGGGAATTTTATTTTTTTTTATAATCAAAAAATTGACACGAGAGCAACTCCATTATTTGTGAAGTCAACAAATACTTGGAAAACCATTGGGCTCTTTATTCCTAACTTGACAAGAGCTACCTGATTCAAGAACGAGACAATACAAAAAGTGAAAAGGTTCAAGAATATGGAAGGTTGTCTTTGTCTTCACCTACATATGCTTGAAAACTTCCATATCTCCACCGTAGAGCATGGTTGGTTATGCTTTAAAAATTCAAACTTATTTTTAAGTTACTTATTTTAGAATAATATGATTTTCTAAGTTAGTTTTTTTCCTAACAAAACTTTCTTTTATATGAAGCAAATCTTAACTTATTCTCGAACGCTGGAAAAATTAACTTTAAAGCCCAACCAAACATACTTGTCTTCTGGGTTCTAAGGTTTACAATGACACCAAATTTGGATAACTACGGTGAAACATGCCAAGAGAACAAAATTCTGTGTCATTTAACGCAATAAGCAACTATAGGTCCCTTTCAGTGCTAAAACTGTATCATACATCAGCTTCGTATTGGAACTTTTCTAACAGTTTATTAACTCTCTATCAAGCAATACAATACAAGATAACTAAGCACTCAAAGAAATTATAGTACTCATCGGCTATAAAAGGAATCAGGGCTAGGTCATTTTCAGAACTAAGATTTTATTCTTCTTCAGCTTTGTATCAGACTAGTTTCAATTGGGGTTATTGTCTAATAGTTGAGAGTAACTTCCTACCGAGCAATGTAATTTATGATAACTAACCATGGGCTCTCAAACGCGCTTGATTGCAATACACACTCCCTAGAGATGGCCAGATGGATCTACTTTCTCTAGTCAAATGTATCTCCATTTTCCCTTTCATCAACCTTATTTTACAATACCCATGTAGCTTGTTCCAGTAGATCTCTACCTGGATTTATATAAAATATTTAGCAAAACTGTTACAGAATAAATACTTAGTTAAGACACGGTGATGAAAAATCAAATATTGATGAAGAGATCTTAGGAGAATCAAAGAACGCCAAAGCTATCTTTTCAGCTTACAATTTTAAAAGTTCGTTTAAAAAACATCCTCAATAAAAGCCTAAACTCCAGTTGGAAAAACAGATATCTGCATTCAAAGTAAGCGTTTTTCCAACAATGATCCAAAATGAAGCCAGCAAAGCAGTATTGTATTAAATGGGGTATAGAGATAGCATCAGTGATCAACATAAACAATTAGAACATGAGTTCCTTGAATTGAACAGAGTCAATAACAAACAACAAGCACTGCATTATCATAAAGATGTCAAAAAGTTCCACATGATATTACACACAGTAAGAGACATAACAAGAGAATTGGAGAGCACAAGGCTTCAAAATCCACCACACAACCAACATCTTCCGCTCAGTTTCTCTTTTCCATTCCATTCTCATGCACCAATTGTAAGATAAGATCACATAAAATACAGTGGAAAAATAAGAAAACATAACAAAAATAAACTAACGTATGGAAAGATTTTACATAGATAAATATTAGTGAGGAGTGGAGTAATACCCGGTAGGGGGTAGTCCCACTCCATTTACTGGTGGCATTCCATAAGGCATCATTGGTTGTACGCCAGGAGCATTGATCTTGGCCAAAGAAGCTTGGCCTTGCATGCCTTGTTGGGCATATTGTTGCCATACCACCTGCTCCTGCATTAGTAAGTGCTGCTTCTTTTCCATATCTGACATTTGAACATATGAAGGTGGAGGAATGTTCAAAGATGCAGCAAATGGATCTTGTCCAACCGTCTGAACTGTACCATCTGGTGCAGGGAGTGCCAACACAGGAGCTGTTCTCTTCCCTGTCCCCGGCAATGCCACACTACTGGCACTGCCACCACTCAGTTGGGCAGTGCTCACATGTTGCCTAACCACTCCCTGATCATACATCCCATTCAACAACAAAGGATCGAGCCCACCACCCATTGCCGCCTTCTGCTTAGACAAATGACTCGCAGTCTCCACCAAGGCCAGTTCCCAATCAGCCTTACCGCTTTCAGCAGCAGGATTCTGCCAAGCAGAAACCACCTCCGGCTCCCCATTGGATGGGAATGCTTCCCAGGAGCCATTCCCATTGTTTGCCACTGGCCCTGCAAACAATGCCAAAGCAAACTTATTTCCTTGATCATCTGCTGTCGCTCCTTCATCCCTCAAATCCACCAAATCTCCACTCTCCTGAATTACAGGCTTAGGAGGCTCCGGCTCAGGTGGTGGTGGTGGGGAATAATTCTCTGGAGGCGGCAACGCCTTAATCTCATTCATATCTGGTACCGACTCCTCCTCCACCACTGGTTGACTCTCCACAATCCTCTCCGGACTCTTTGTAACCTTAGCCCTATCCCTCACAAACTCTTCCAAAGTCTCCAACAACTTACTAGTAATCCTCTGTACTTCTGGGTATTCCGACGACCTCGCCACACCGATATCCTTGCACCAGCCATAAAAACCCGACAGCTCATCAATCTGTTTTGCAGCATTAGCATAGGCATCAAAAGCCTTGACACAATCCTGATACTCCATATCAAAAAACTTGTCCAGAAGCACAGCCAAAACCTCACATACATCAGCATACAACTTAAAACTCTCCTTCACAATAGAATACAAAGTCACCAGAATCATTCTCTCATTCTTGGCCAAGCCAGTAGGCCGACACGACAAAAACCGATCCAAGAGCCTCTGTAAATGACCCATCTTTCCAAAAATCCTTTCAGGCTTCATTTCCCTCAACGGAGTCACATCTTTCCCCACCTCTGTGGACTCCCTCACGTCCCCAGATGATCTGGATCTCCTCATCCCATACCCTGGCTCATCCCGAAACTCGTTAGAATCATAATCATAGCCCCGATTTGAGCCAGGCGGCGATCTATAATTAAACCTCTCGTCTCTGGACCCAAATTTCTCAATTTCACCGCCATTTCCACTCTGTTTCCGCTCAAATGCTATCAAGTCAAGCCTCTGATCCAAGTACAAAGCATAAGTCCTCACAAAAGCCGAGTGATCCCATGAATTCGAATGAGCCTCATCACGGAAATCCGACAAATTCAACAACCTAGTACCCCTTCTTGTAGCATACATGATCTCCTGCTGGAATATAGCATCTCCATCATTAAGCAAACGATGAACAAGCATCAAACACTTTAGGGCAACTATCCAATCCCGGGTTTTTCCAAGTCTTTTAGATATCAAAGACACACAAGCATTCACATATCCGCGAGAATACGATGTCAAGTGCAGAATCTCCCTGATGTATTTCTCTGATGCAGGGTCATCGTCGTGGCTCGTGGCCTTGACTACGGCAACTTCGAGCTCCGGCGCCATGTTGCTAGCCACCTTGGCAATCCCGATGCTTGTCTGGTCCTTCACCGCCCCGATCGCCTTCCGAATTGTGGTCGGTGCCATATCTTCAGCTTATCTTCAAAATTTGAAAAACCCCAGTTAGCAAAAAAACCTCATACCCATAAATTTTTTTATCTCAGCTTCATCTTGATATACAAAAATTTCAGCAACGCAGATGAAAACACATATAACTAGAAAAATGAGAACCCATTAAAAAAGTTTCGTGATTTATACCTTCTGTTACCTAGATCTGCTTCGAATAAAGGAAAATTAATATGGATCTGTGTAAAAATACACGACTGAAAATACTTAAAAGCGAGATCTGAACTTAATTGAGCAGATTATTTTGTACGTGAGAGAGATTATTACGTGAGCTGGGGGCCGGGGTGTAATGGAGGCCGTTTTTCTCTCCCTATATTTGCTGCAACCTTGTCGAGAGAGAGAGGGTGGGGGTGGGGGGTGGTGTACGTATAACGTATGGAAATAAAGAGCGAATACGGAGTTAAATTTACGGCCGAACAAAACACCCTAATCGAATCGACGTAAATTAAATATTCGAATGAATATCTAAATCGAAAATCGATGGATTTAAATCGATGGATTTGAATTGATTCTTTTAGACCAAAAATCGAAGAATCGATTAAGAATTGAATCTAAATAATTTTTTAATTTTTTATATTGAATTAATTAATTTAATTTAATTTTTTCTAAACAAATTAGCAAATTAATTAAACAAATTAGTCAATACTTAAAAATATTTTATTTTTATAACTTTTAGTTTAACAATTTTTAATTTATTTGTATTTGTTAATTGTACTTTTTCAATTATAATTGTAGAATTTCTTACTATGACAAGTCAAGCAATTGATGATTAAATCAAATAGTTGGTAAGTATTTCCAATACTTCAAATATTTTATTTTTATAACTTTTGTGTTTGAATCAATCTTGAGGGAAAATAAATTTTGGAACATTGATTGATGTGAGAATGTGTGGTGGAAAAGTGATGAAATTTTTTTGATTTATGTGTAATATTATTTTATTTGAAGAATGTGTGGATGAAATGAAAAATGAGAATAATAATGAAAAATTAATAGGTTATATTTCATTTTCTTTATGTAGACTGCTTGAAGCAAATGAATTATTGATATGGATCACCGATATTTTAATATTAGTATCTACTTTTTTATATTTGTATACATTAAATTAATCTTATTGAACAATTTGTTATTTATATGTTTTTAAATTGGGATACGTTAATTTGTAAAAGTCAGAATAAACATGTCATTAGTTGTATTTATGCAGTGTTACTGTAAATGTTTAAAAATTTAATTATGGTACAGAACCGAATCGAACCCGAACGGCTCCATAATTATATTTGGACCTGACGGTTTCATTTATTAAGTACTCGAAAATTTTGGATCGATTTGATTCTGAAGAGAATCGAACCGACTCATGTCCAATCTTGAGTGGACTTAAATGGAAAATTGGGTTTCGGAAGAATTTGAGCGTTCGATTTGATCTGAGAAACGAAGGAGTTAGGGTGCTATTAACTGGTCAAGCATTTCGTGGACTTGACTCGTTATGAATCGAATCGAGCATGATTTTTTTTTCACGAATCAAATGGGTTTGATTTGTGAAATTATGAATCGGCTCGTATTGATCTTGTGGGTCAAGTTCACGAGCCGGCTCGAGATTTCACAGCTGGGCCAGCAGTCTTTAGAAAATTCAAAATAGGGTCATATTTTTTCTATATAAATCTCGCTTTACATTTTTTTTTTTTTTCACAAATTTCTACATTGTCGGTTTACAATTATTATAAGGATGATTATATTCACTCTACATTCTTTTCTTTAAAAACACCATATTTTAATTTAATTAAAAGTCGTTAATCTTTATTCATTATCATGCTTGTATCTTTAGCCCATATTTGTTAGGGATTAAAATCAAATTTTTACTAGATTTTAATAGAAGTTGATGAGAAGTGTGGTTGGAAAGTTGTGAAACTCATAAAATGTATGGTTGAAATAAATTGTTGATTTTAACTTAAATTAAAATCTAGATTTTAATCCATACCAAAAAGGGTTTTAATTTTTTCTTCATCACTTTTTTTTTTAATCAGAAAAATAAATTGTGATGAGAAGTGTGGTTGGAAAGTTGTGAAACCCATAAAATGTATAGTTGAAATAAATTGTTGATTTTGACTTAAATTAAAATTTAGATTTTAATTGGTACCAAACAGGGCTTTAATTTTTTCGTCATCACGTTTTTATTTTTAATCAGAAAATTTCGTCCTTAATCATGATTTTCGTTTTAAAATACAGTTAACGTGCTTTAAAGTGGGGTCAATATATAATCGCTTTTTGCGTTATTATTTATTTTATTTATTTAAAAATAATGGACAAAATGAGTTTCTTTAATCTATTTAAAAAAAAAATCGGAGAGAAACCATAATTCGAAACAAGCTATGTTAATTTGAGATAAGAATACGACGAAAAAAGTGTAAGATATAAATATGATAATGAGTAAAAGTTATGAACCTTTCATACAATTAAAATGTAGTCTAGTTATTAAAAATTATAGTGTAAATATATTTAGCCTTATTATAATCTTCATCGTATCTCTTTTATTGTGCAATCTAAAGTTTTATTGTATCTAAATTTACTTATTTGAGTTATTATTGTCCAATTCTAGTATGAGTTTAACCAATTCTATCCATTGATATGAATTCAAATCAAACTTTTAGCCCTTATTTGACACACATTCTTTAAAAATACATTCTTTCAAAACTCATTCTTAACTATATATTTTTCAATAAAATAATATTTTTCATCACATCAATTACTTTTTCTTACTTTTTAACTACATATTTTAAATCATATCACTATTTAAAATATAATTTTTCTCAATAATTTCCATCGAACACATAGATTGATCATTGGCTTGAACAATTGACCGTACTCTTGGCCACCTTTGAAAATTTCGAAACTATTTTTTTTTTTTTTATATCATTCCTCAAATCCAATCTTTCAAATTGTCTCTTCCAATGTCATGACAAAAATTACGCAAGTCATGACACTTGAAAAAATTATTCTAAAGAGGTAACTCAAAAGTGATAAATAACCGTTTCAAAAATTTTCAAAGGAGGCTAAGAATACGTTCAAGCCCATAATCACTCTAAAAATTCTATCTGAATTCATATATAAAGGTAGAATTTGTTTAAAAATACTACCTATGTGACTCTTCGAACTTTGTGAAAATATATTTCATGTATCGGATCTTGCATTGAGAGTTGAATACATTTAACGAATCGAGAAGATGAAAATATATTTCATGTAGTGCATCTTGCATAGAGAGTTGAATGCATTTAACGAATTGTGAAGATGCAAAGTTCTAGATCAAAATAAAGTGGACAAATTTAGGGTTCGTCTGTTTTGTATTCCAGTTTTCAATTTTGAGTTCATTTTTTGTTTTCTATTTTGAAAATTTGTTTTGAAATTGTTAAAAACGTGTTTAGTTTATTATTTTGAAAAATTATTTCTCAAAATAGAAAATTAGAAAGCGTATTTGGTTTGAAATTTTGAAAATTTATTGTATGATATTTCATTCCATTAAAATTTTTTGTTTAAGTAAAAAATGACTATTTTATGTTAATATATTATCAAATAATATGCTGAAGTCTGTGAATTTTACAATATTTTTTTTCTCGTTATAATAGTAAAATAATATTAAATAATAAATTGAGTTCAAATTGTAGAAAATAAAAATTAATGACGTGATCTCATAATATCTTTATCTATGCTCATTTAAGTATTTTTTTTTCTAGAATGTTTGTCTAAATCTTGAACTATTTTCATTTTTCCAGGAATTTTTATAATTTTACTTTTTCAGATTTTTTATTTTTTACAAATTTAGCTTTTATTTTTTCAATTTTTTTATACTTTTCAAAATTTTAAATTCTGTTCTTTTGAATTTTATATTTTTTTTCCAAATTTTAATTTTTAAAATTTTATTTAAATATATGTTTTCCACGAGTATTTTCTTAATTTTCACTGAAAACACCCACAACGTAAAAAATGTGTTTTGATTTTTGAGTTTTATGTTGTAAATTTAACATTGTTTTCAAAAATTTATTTTTAGAAATATCATACAAAACACGTTTTCAACGTTTTGCAAAGTTGAAATTTAAAAACATGATGAGCCTTGAAACAATAAATCAAACGCACTCTTAATATTTGAATACTCAAGATCTGATTTCATTTATTTACATTAGTTTCCTTTATTTTTAGAAATGAATAGTACATGTAATATATATTGTAGGCGTACAATTTAACTATACATGTGTTAAAAGTAGTCGATCCCAAATTCAAAAAAAAAAAAAAATCAGAAGGTTTTAATTCTTTTATTAATTTAAAAATGATCGAGTATCATTTGTTGACACGAGTCAAGCTCGGTCGGACCCTAGCAGGTAAAAAATAAGGCTTCACCAATGGCTTTTGTCTAGTTATACTAAAGACTATTTTTTACCTTCTACATCTCTTTTGCTACACATTATTTTTTGTCTAGTTATACTAAAGAAATAATTTATTTTCTTTATCAAGTCGTGCTATATTTGTTTACTTATGTTTTGATTACTTTCTATTTCTCTAGTCAGGTGTACTGTTTTCTCAAAATCTATTCCAAGAAACCAATGTTGGGTTTTATTTATAGTGAAAACTATCGATAATCGTCATATATTGGATATACATGGTAATTTGTTATTCGTAAGGCGACTATCGATAATTTTCATTATAAATAACATTATTCATAATAAAATATCATTCCCAAACCCACCTCTCCAAAAGTGTCGGGGTATTTTCGGAGAAAGAGTTAGGATTTTAGTGGTTTACATAAATATTTTATAATTTTATTACAAGATCAGTTTACGGAGATTGAGACATTTTAGGAATCATTATGGGCATTGGTTAAAAATAATAATTAAGATTGAACTTTAAACCACACCATTATTATGCTCTTTTAAAAGTAAGGGTGTGTTTGAACCACATTATTTTGAAAGAAGGTATTATGTAGTAGTAGATTGATGAAGAATGTATGATCGAAAAAGAAGAAAAAGTTATTGATGTGATGAAAAATATTATTTTATTGAATACTGTATGTTTGAAAATAAAATGAAAATTTTAATGTGTACCAGACAGGGGCTAAATCGTGCTGTAAAGCATTTTATGAATTTAAATATTTATCCTTTTGGTAAAATATATTGTTATGCTATGGAAGACAGCCAATTAGGAGTGAATATTTAATTAATTAATTTTATTTTTTTTAAGATAGAGATAACCAACGTGACATATCAAATTGAGTCGATTACTTCGATTCGATACCAACTAATTGGTTATAAATTAAAGATTTTTAAATTAATTTATATTTATAATATCTCTTAATTAAATCAAATTTTTTTAAATGCAATTTCATATTTAATACATATTTAGATCTAATTAAAGAATGAAAGTGAGATTAAAAACTTTGAACCAATATTTTATACTTCATAAATTATTTTTCCTAAAGTATAAAAAACCGCGTACTTGATCAAGTTAGAACTAGTTAGTTATAGTATAAACTTTTGGTTTAGTTCTATCATTTTTCTAAGTTTGGTTTTGTGTGCATAGCGCCGGTAATTAAATAGGGAAGTACATTTTTTAAAGCATTGAAAATGTGTCGTTTGCTCTCTCCCCTCTTCTTCCCTCGCTCTTTTCGGTGGAGATAGACTGACAAGATAATACATGAGATTTTTGGGTTATTCTTGTGGTACATAATAGTGCACATAAAGATACACATAATAGAGAGGTGCGCCTGCGGTGGCGCCACCTCCCTATTATTATGTGCCCTTTTATGTTGATGATTATGTACCACAAAAATAACCCGAGATTTTTAGACTCAAAGTCAAAGGCAAATGTTAGAAGATGAGCTCCGAAATCATAGCATGCATTCAATTTTAATTTTTTCATTTAAAAGAATTTTATAGAACTAAATCCATTAACTTAAAACTCAACATTAAAACAAAATATAAAAAGCAATATTCAAAATATTTATATTATAATTAAATAATAATGTTGAGAATATTCCAGAATTCACTTAAATACCATTTGTCTTACAATTCATATCATAGTCAAATAGTAAGAACAGTATTTTTATCATTTGAAAAATATATTGATCATTACCACGAGTTACATGTGTTTAATTGTCTTTATTTTTAATTCAAATTTTTACTTTTGAGACGTTTGATTGATAATTTTTTTTCGTATAAAATATTTTTCAACTTTTAATTATGTGATCATATTTTCTTAAAAAATATATATATATATATTCTACGAAAGGATGATTTTTATTTTCTATGTAATTCACTCTCTCTCGTGTATCACCCATATCTCATCTACTCACAATAAAAAATGGACAAATATAATATTTTACAAATTGAAAATTAAATCAATCAAACACATTTAATTAATAATTTTCGTACAAATAAGTTCTAAATAATTGAATTGTCTAAAATATATTTTATTTTCATACAAATTCCATATTCACAATTAAACGCAATAGATTTAGTAGATTTAATACCCAAATGAAAACCCAGAAATTTTAATTTGTACCCCGCCACGATGCCTGCTACAATTGGTAGAGAGCACCATTTGAAAAAAAAAAATTATTCAAAAAAAAATTACTCAATAAAAATAGTCAATTTTGAGTTAACAGTACATAAAATAGAATCAAATATGACAAAAAACAATTGACAACATTGTATTTAAAACAATCAAGTTTTACTTAATACAAATTGAAAAAATGAAAAATTTTGAAAATAAAAGTGATCTATGTCCATAAATACAAAATAAAGAAAACAAAATGTAATAATTTCATTCCTGATAAATAAGTAAAAAATACAATTATATTCAAGTTAAGCTGAAAAATTAATAAACTCTCAATACTTTATGTATAAATATAACACTACCTCAAAATACTAAGGCACGTTACAAGTTTAAAATGTACCACACGAAATACGTAAATAGATTTATTTTGTTTTTAAATAATAATTTATACTTGACTATATTGTTGGGTTGTGATGACAAAAAGTAGAAAATGTTCGAGTCCACCCAACGTACTACGTAGATGTCAGGCCCAAGCCTAATTCTGGGTTTGAAACACGATTAAAAGTTACTACTTCAAGAATGCGACTTTGGAGGAGTAACGAGTTATCGACGTGGCTGCACCTGGACCCTTGGATTGATTTACATAATCTTTGGCTAGCAGAGCCCATTATAAATAGAACGCGTTTGTGATAGGGCTGCAGTCTGCAGATTAGTTGCTCAATTTTGCCCTCTCTAACTTCATCTTTTTCTCTCGCTGATTGCGTACATTTTTAAGAGTTCATCTTCTTCTCTTCTTTTCTTTGTGAAAATGTGACTCACTTTAGTATTAGATGTCGAACCTGTAAATTAAATTCTATAGTCCACTGAACAAAGAACTATTATTTTCCTTTTTGCAATTGTTTTATTCAGTGCATGTTCGACAATAGTTAGTTCAAAACTCTTTTTTTCTACGTACTTATTTTCAACCACGCATTCATATAATAAAATATTTCGTTCGTAAATCCTAAATTTTTCTCTATTTTTTATTCATATATTTTTCAAAAATTCAATATTCAAAATTCCATTTTATCCAAACAATGATGGTCAAACGGGGCTCATCTTGGGGTCTTACTCTGTTAGCGTCCGTGTGTATTTGATTGTATTACTTTTACTTGTAAATATGAAAGCACAACCTCGGATTCATTGTTGTCTAAAAATTCCCAATCAGAGCACTATAATGGCAAACATCAACAATTTGAAAACTATGAAGGAGAATCTATTAGCTACAAAAATTATTATAGTCCACATAGATGTCACGTCAACGATGAAAATGGTTCCATCGTATGCCCACGTGTCATGGGCGAATATTTATACCTCGACCGTCAAAAGTTATCAACCAAAAGAACGTCTTGGTCACTTGATAGTTGTGACGTGGCCGGGAGGCCTTGGGGCCTCTTACTTAGCATAGCCGCATAGGGGCCTTCCCCTTATCTGTCCGGTCATGCACCTGTTCTGAATTCTCTGGCCTTATAATTTCCCGTTCATAGATCTCTTATTTGATTAGATTCACCAATTCGTCATACATTTTAGATCATCATTTGTGAATGTCTCTCCAGAAGGGAGTCGTTCTGTCCAAACCAACATGGAAATTGAATTTTGATCTATGTGATGAATGTCACTTTTGAATTACCCAATTAAAATTGGGTGGATCACAATACAAAATGAGATTGCAATTTCTTTAAAATGAAAAAAAAAAAGTGACTTTTCATATTTTATTTTGTGAATTGACATCCTTAAATATAAAATTGCACGAGCTTTTATGTTACATTGACATTTTTAGCCATTTGACTAAATGTGAGATAAAATTATTTAATCAATAGATAGACAATCAATAATATAATCGAATTTGAAAACAATAGACAAATATTATGTTGCTAAGCTTGGTCTTACCCAATATTATGGGGGTAAGTTGTTTGCACTATATTCTTTACTAAAGTTCAGATGCACTCCAAAATTGTAGAATAAAGCTTCTTGTACAATCCATAAATGACAATGTGGATGACATTGTGTACAAATTCAAAAATGAATAGGTGGGAAAGTGTGTTTTGTTTTAAAACAGGACACTCAAGCTTCAACATGTGGCACATTGTCAAACTTGATGTCAAAAAAATTGTACTTGTAGCATGATTGAAAATTGTATGGGGTGACTTTTTTATAAATAAAATTTTGGGATATTTGAAATATAAACTTCATTATAGGGAATTACTTGTTAAACTTTAAAGGTGTGCCATGTTAAAATTGGATATCTAATACAAAGATTCAAAATCTACTAATAAATATATTTTACTATTCATAGTGCAACTGGTTCATGGAAATCCTCCAAACTAATTAAGAATTTGGAAGCTCAAATTGGAGTTTTAAACAAAGTTAGAAAGAAGCATGATTAAAAAGAAATTCGAAGGATTTCCTAATAGGTGACAACATGTGTTTGTTATTTACTTTAATTGAAATAGCTAGCTACATATATATGGCACATAATGTCATGTATAATGATAAGTCTCGACGTACGTATATGTCGTAAACATAATATCATTCGTCGGTTACTTTCAAAATAAAACAATATCAATTGATTTTGTTAAGTTGAAAATATAACCTACCAGATCCGTTTAAAAACGAGTTATCTAGAGATATTAGTCTACATATCGAGGAAATGGATAAAGTCTAAATCTAATGGTTCAACTTTAATGGAATATAACATGGCGATTGAAGATTGTACATATTATGTTCAATAGGAAAATTACTTATGAATGATTCGATGAAAAGCACATCAGAATTAACTCCTACCCATGTATATGATACAATTAAGTGTTGCCACAAACGATTTCTTACGATAAACTATACTTTTAATGGTGAATATATCTTATAAGTAATACAAATGAAGAATTTTCTTGTACTCTTTGTAGAACATTATCTATATAAGTGTGAACTTGATCGATTTTATGATAATTTTTTCTGTGAATTATCTAAAGCACTTGTAGAACTCGACAGATTTTAGAACCGAAATAATGAACACAATAAATAATCAAAATTTGATATATAGAGATAATGCGTTTGATCTTTTGTCCAGGCTTGCATTAACGATGATAATTCAAAATATTGTATTTATTGATTAGTCAAGCGAATTTGTCAGATTCTTATTGAAGAATGTTCAAAGCGAAAACTAACTATCCTCATGCCTTATCTTTCAGATGGTACTCTTCTTCGTCTACCTTATTCCGAATCGACTTCTTCCACTCATGCGTGATATTATTGGAATTTATGGATATATTATGACTAAAGTATGTGAATTGGAAGTTTTCAATAGTTGCGACAATTGGGTGCAAATTGAAACAAGTCTCCAATCCGAAAATATTATGATCTAATGATCATAATGAATTTGCATAAAAAGTTGCCTTCATTGAGAAATGTCATTGAAATCCATAAATTTGACCATTCTAATTTCATTTTCTTTACTTCAAATTAATTCAATTAAATTGATTTCTAATCCCTTCGTACTCCAAACTGTGTCAAAATTATTTTAAAATTATTTTCGACTTTTGTGTTCGATATTTTAGTATTCGATATTATTCAATCTATAAGAGTACAGTTACACATTGGTTCACTTGGTAAAATTAATATCATGCTATATTAATTTTGGAAGAAACTTTATATTTTGAAAGACATATGTCCATTTAACCATGTTAGACCCAATGCATATAGCGAAATTTCTCTATAAAGAAATTTGCAATAGCATGCATAGGGGTATCAATTTGGCTCATCTGCTCGGACGATTAGTGGCTCAACCTGAAAAAAGTTCGAGTTGGCTCGATTTGCGGCTCGAGGGAACCAAGCAAAGGCTCGAGTCGAGCTCATTTTTGGGCATCAGCCCAAGTCCGAGCCAACCCGCGTTTTGAAATGTTGGCTCGACTAAGGTTTTTTTTTAAATATCTTTCAATATACTACCGGTCATAATTATATTGTCACGGACCATCCAACGGTTTCTTCAAGATTGCATATAATTATATTGTTAAAAAAAATTGAATTTCACTCCTTAAAAAAAAAAAAAAAAACACGAGCCAACTCAGCTCGACTCGCCCAGCCCGAGCCGAGCCTTGATTTTTTAGCTGAACTTTTGGCTCGACTCGGTTCGGCTCAGATCAAAAAAACCCGAACTGCAACATTCGGCTCGTTTACATCTCTAAGCATATATCACTTTGTTTTATTTCCTTCTAATTTATGCACTTTCTAAATATTAGTAAGTCATCAATTTGTTTACTTTTTATGGTAACTTGATTTGGTGAGTTGAAACTATATCTTTAATCTGCGTGTTAAAAGACTTGAAAGTAAACAAAGTAAACAACATTCGGCTCGTTTTTTAATAAAATATGATCGACTTAACTGTAGCACAAATCAAGTTTATTTCCCAACAACCACTATAATGGTATTTTAGGCCTCTGACGAAGCAACGACTTGAAGCTTTTTTTTTTTTTTTTTTCGTACAAGTCGATCTCCAGAGCGAGTTATATGCAACACGATTGTTGCATTCTCCACCTGGTTTGACAGGTTCTCAGCAACTTTTTCTTTATTCTGAGACTATTCCCGAATTTTAATGGGCCGTGTCGCACAGATTGAAACTGGGTTTTTGCTTTGAATTGCGACCGACAGTGACAAG
>CAIGRB010092819.1:31235-95383 GCA_903798255.1 Fraxinus quadrangulata | reverse complement strand
ATCTGATTTTTTAAGTTTTAAACCTTGTTTTCTAGTTTTGAAATGTATGACACTTTAATCTATTAGTAATTCAATTTTACTTGTATTCCAAGTCCAACAACTAAAAGTATTCATATTTTGTAATTCTTGAGAAATCGATTTTTTTTCTTAATATTTCACCTTAAATCTCCCCAGACAAAAAACTTTTATGCACCAGATATCGATATTTTGCAGTAATATCACTATCAATATTACATCACGTTCATAATTATTGCAGGTAATTTGATGACAATTTCCAAGCACCAAGAAACTCACAAATATGTCAAGAAACTATGGATATACAGACCGACAAAAATCCTCTTGAAAGTGTGTAGCGCAGACAGAGTGGTGCCTTCGGGAATGCAGACATGGGTAGTTCAACGTACTTGGTTGAAGTACATAGAAAAACGTGGTGCTTGCTTCTTTTATTTGAAGTCTACAACAAATAAGTATAAGCCCACAAGTAAAAATTGCACGACTAATAAGACCATATTGAAATTTAACAGAGATTCTGAAAGCAAATAACCACGAGGTCCTTTGTTACAAAAGAATAGGAAAAAATAAAAAATTATACAGGGACAGGGACGGGGACGGGGACGGGGACGGGGAGTTTATGAGGTCATTTGTATAAACCACACGAAGAACTCAAGAAAAAAGCATCAGAACGTCAACCATGTTAAATCGCTGTCAACTTAGTATTCATACATCTTCTGGTTTCCATGCACAGTATGATAAGAAGCTGAGACTAAAAACAGTGTCTCACTCCAGTAGCCGTCTGTGTTTACACCAGGCAATTGCAATCACATAAAGGAAAACAGTGCCAGCTGTACCTCCCCCGACTGTCCAAAGGAATTCTGGCATCCCGGCTATTTTGTCATCAAACAATTCAATCTTGATGTTCATACCAAAAATCCCAGCCACGACCACAAAAGCACTCACCACAAGGGTTGCTGTTGTTAGCATAACCCCCATTTGTAAGAGATGGTTCTGCTTGTCGTCCAACATAATGTTGATATAATCTTCCGTGTCATCTACATACTCCCTCAGCTTCCAAGAACATCCAAGGGATAAAATGTCAGTACATGTATTATGGAACTTACAGAAGTGATTAATATACATGAATGTTTGGCATGCAATACTAGCAAGAAATTGACAATACAATGAACAAGATTTTAGTATCTTTTTCTTATACTGTCCGCTTCACTGCTTTCCAATCTTTCTTGTCAAACAAGCCATAAATGTTTGTAGTGCAGTTTTGATAGAACTATTCATAGCACTAAGCTCTGATGGGAGAAAATTGCTCCTATAGAAGCATCTAGCTCACAGCACAACAAAAGATCAAAAAGACAAAGTAAGATCAAAATATTGTAATTGTATTTAAGGTTTAAGAAGACCAAAATTTGTATCCATTACAAAGGTATTTCAAAAGGTACCATAAGAAGTTTTCTGCTCCTTTTAACTTTCTTCTATCTGTATCAAGCAAATACCAATGTTTATAGAGAACAAAATACAAGGTTCGTCTCACAACAGCGGTAACTGGTAACACGATGTTCCATTGATAAAGAATATGTAGTAAAAACTTTGTAGATGTATTCAGCGAGTGCAAAGAATGTTCACATAACGCCTTTTGGAAACACATTACGGGTAGAAATTTTGCAAATCTGAGACTTCTTCCATCAAATGACTATTAATCACTTAAGCCCCCGTTTGATCTACATTATTTTTTTCATTCTCATTCTCCTACTCATTTTCAACCACATATTCTTCAATAAAATAATATTTTTCATCACATGAATAATTTTTCCTTATTTTTCAACCACATATTCTCCATCAATCTACTATTCCAAAATACATTCTTTCAAAATAATGTGGCTCAAACACACCCTAAATGTCGAAATACCATCCAGGTTAGTACTCAACCAAATTTCAGCAAAAGTGAAAGAAACTAATGCACCAAAGAACCCCTTTATGGAAAAAAAGGGGGCTAAATTACCATTTTGAAGCTCATAAAGAAATCAAATCAATTTAATATTATTTAAGCGTAAAGATTAGTTACGTACTGTGGATAATTTATTCAGTGTACCATCAATCTGAACAAAATATGCTTCCAAGAGCATTTCGAGCTCTTCCACGTCAAGGTTCTTGCTTATAGCACTGTGTGTACTGGTATGGGTCCCATGACTGTTTCTGCTAGGAGCAACAGGACCTTCAAAAAATTGCTCCTGGTGGTTGGTAATCTGCTGAAGATCACCATCAGAAATAAAGGAACTCCCATTACCTTCCATTGATATTTCAGCACGAACCCTGCTATGTTACAAGAATTGAGTGTAACATGAACTTTAATAGTGAAAAATTACTGTAAAAACTGTTAAAAATACCTCATCTAAAAACTAAAGCTGCAAGAGAGGGGTCAAACTTTTTTCTTTTGAAGTTGAGAGGGGTCAAACTTGTTTATTTAGCCCCCTCATGCGTAGACCAAATTCACTTTTTACCAAGGGCGTCGTGCACAAGTTTATGTAAGGGTGATAATGAGACTTGAATCTAAGTCTTCTACCTACCCTGATACCATTTTGAACCACCTAATAATCTAAAAGGTTCTCTTCGTAGTTATTAAAACCGGACTGGCAGTCCGGCCCTGGAACTGGCAAACCGGCCATTGGTCCAGTCCGGTTTGCATTAATTGGCTCATTAGAAATTGAACCGGTAAAGAACCATCCGAACCGGACTGGTTTGTCTTGAATTGGACCCGGTTTGGATTGAACCGATTAGTTACCAAATACGTTGAAAGCAAAATTTTATATCAAATTTGCAGTTGGGAGGATTCGAACCTTCGCTCACCTTGAGAATTATGGGAAGCTTGGCCACTATAGCAATTGGTGGAGTCTTAACAATAAATGTATCAGAATTATATATGTTCCATTTTAATCTTTGTTTTAAAAAAAATAAAATTAAGTGAAATTCAACCTTGCAATGACCCACTGAACCACAATCCGATGACCCAATAATTTGTCCGGGTCAATGACTGGGTCGGGTATGATAACAATGGTTCACTTTTAGATGAGGTGGTTCACTATTATCTAGAAATATGTAGCGTGATTTAGACGAAACAGAGAGGCTTTCACATGCCTGTCATCCATTTCAGACTGAACAACTTCATCCATGTCATCTTGCCCATTTAAAGAAGAGGCAGAAGAATTTTCAAGCTGTTGTTGCGCAAGCTTTTCAGTCAAATACATCTCTGCCATATCTTCATCGTCATCAAGCAAATGCTCTAATTCATCCCTTACCTGAAAAATTATGCAGAATTACCAGATGAAGGGTAACAGAAAAAAGTAGCTAATACATGACCAAATGTCCAAAACTATAAGAAAGTAAATAGAAATTATCAAGACAATGTTGTCGAAAAAATGATTTTGTCAAAACAAGTTAAGAAACTATGCCATATGCATCATTTTTTGTGCGAGTACATGTATACATGAAATTAGCGCTTAAAGAATGGAACAGTGCTAAAATGTACAAAATTGTTAAAGAACCAGTAAAAGTAACATTATTAATTTAAGTGGTTAGTAAAACCAATCTGTCAGCAAAGAATTTACTATCACAATTTTGATAAAGAACATGCTCCAAGTACGAAAACTAAATTGCATTTGTATTATTATTACCCCAGGGGTAAAATTCATACAAATTTAAGGAGCGAGAAGAAAAAATATCATATAATCTCAATTTGCAACAGTTTGTCATCTCATTATATATCAACCCAAGGATCACTTCGATATGATAGATTGTATTACAAGTAAAAGAAAAAAGAACAAAACAAAAGCTAATGATAACCTCTTCTCCATTTAGGTACATATGTAAAAGCCATTGATTCTTTGTTAGTGTTACAAGTCTTAATATGCAGTTGTAATTGATTAGAGAAATCAGGCCTAACAATCAAAGATGACAATTAACTGAGCATGCATTCAGCAATTAAAAACAAGCTCTAAACAGAAAACTTCTCCTGTTTTAGCACACTAGACAATTTAGTTTCAAATCCAGATAATTCAGGCAGTAGAAGCAGACACTTTGAGATGGGATTACAGAGACTCATCAAGCCAACCTTTTGAACTCGTCCAGTTATTGCAACCAAGCGACTTTTAATTTGTCGTACACGTTCCAGATTGAGAGTACTAATCTTCGAAGTCAGCTTATCTAATGCAGGATGAGCTTCTTGCTCCAATGTCCTTGCCTAGCTTGAAATCAGGGGAAAAACATTCAAAATAAACCAAAGAACAAAGGAGACAAGAAATTGCATTTTTCTAACAGAAAGAGCGGTATAAGAATTCTATACTTCACTATCCAAACAACTGCAAGCAGCTTCAAGGCATGCCTCCAAAGCAACAAACTCAAATGGAAGAAGCTTCAATCCGTCTCGATTCTCCACGACTTGTTGCCTCTCATCTTCCTTCCTCTCCTCATCCTTATTCAAGAAAATCCCGGAATAAGTTGGAGGACTAACTTTTCTTGATTGTGGCTCTCCCAAATCATATAAATTTTCCCAGTCCACATTCTCGCCATTGGTTCCAGCTTCCTTAATTGCCATCATCCGATATGATCAGATAAATGTGAAACTAATAATATGCATAGATGTATATGAGTTCATGTAGACAAGGAAAACTCATCCAATTGAATAGATTTCGTAATTTGGGAAACAAATATCAATTGAAAATATTAAATAAAGAATGGCATTCATTGGCTGAATTGCAAGCACTAGTGGAGCACAAATTTTTCTTTCCATGTTAACAATGGAAGTGAATAAGTCAATCTTCCCAAATCAATATTTATAATCAGAAAAAGAAGACAAGAGATAAAAATTAGTAAGAACACACACTATATCAAGCATTATTCATCTTCTACTACTAATATGAAATAGCATACTAAAATTGAGAGAATCAAGATTCTGTGGCATATTAAGTACATTGGCATATCAACATCAACGACCAAAATGATCAAATTTTAGCAATAATTTTTTTTTAAACCTAAAATCAAATAATCATCAATAATTTTTTTTTACAATTTCACATAAACTCTTCAAAAGCAAAGAATATATGCGTTTAAATGATAAGATGGAGAGAAACCTTAGCCTTGAAGGCCTGATGATGGCGAAAAATTCTTCTCTGAAGCTCTTCAACGAAAGGGGTGACTGAGGGATCTCTGGAATTCAGCAAGAGCACTTCTTGGGCCGTAATGATTGCCTTTATGTGCTCCAAATTGATAACAATTGCCCGCTCTCGACCCAGAACGGTAGAGGGATAGGAGAGGAGCGGGTCCAAGATCCGAAGATCGCGAGCAGGGAGGCCCGTCCTCCTCATGATTGCGTGTTTTCCGGCCTCCACCACCTGGGCCTGTCCCGTCGACTCCAAAAGCAACCAGGGCTTCACCCCAGCGGCCTTCTTTCTGAGCCCTCCTCCAATGCTTACACCTACACCGCCAGGAACCACGGTGGTTGTTGTTGGGCGAAGGAGGGGCTCTCCGGTACCTTCCTCGTCGGCCACCGCCGCTGGAACGGTGTATTTTGGTGGGGGAGGAGGTGGGCCCGTCATGGTTATGGGCATGTTTTCTCTGTTTTTCTCTCCGCCTTTTTTGGTTTAGCATTTGTTTCTCTTCATTTTTGTCCGTCCAATGATTTTTAGACTTGAGGGGGGCAGTGGGCAGTAATATATATTCCAATGACAAATATTTGGAAATTTGACACAAAAGGTCCCTTATCTTATGGTCCATATTCTTTCATTTATGGCAATGACCCCCTCAACCTATTGGGTTTGCGTGTAAAAAGTCCCTTTTTCCAGATTCCATCCACTCATGGCTTTAAGTAGCATGTGTCTCTCTGATTATTAGTACAAGCAAGGCTAATATTGTCCAGAGGGTTTTGCTGGCCAGCATTATTGGTTCAGAAATTATTAAAGAATAATACTTCATCCGTCTCATTTATATAGGCTTACTTTTCTTATTTTTTTATCTCAATTATATAGTCTTGTTTATTTATTAAAAATATTTTATTTTGTTTATTTACTATTATACCCTTATTTTTTTACACCTGCAATAATAATTTACTACTAGTTATTGATAATTAAATGAGGATAAATTAAAAATATTTTGACAAAAATTGCTTTTCCAATAACATTAAATAAGATTTCTAAATCCGTGTGAAAAATAAAACAAACATATATAAATGGGGCGGAGGGAGTATGTATTGTCCAAACAGGACTATTTGCACACAAATCCAATAGGTTGAGTGGGTCATTGCTAGTAATGAAAGAATAAGGACCATTTGCACACAAGGGCCATATATT
Organism: Fraxinus quadrangulata; assembly: GCA_903798255.1. Lineage (NCBI taxonomy): Eukaryota > Viridiplantae > Streptophyta > Magnoliopsida > Lamiales > Oleaceae > Fraxinus > Fraxinus quadrangulata. The sequence goes on along the minus strand of CAIGRB010092819.1, from coordinate 89,033 downwards.
AGGGACCTTTTGTGCCAATATCTCTTTTTCTTTTGTTTATTCTTTCATTATTATTGTTTTTGGTTTTTTTTTCCTTCGATTTTTCTTTTCAATTTATTAAAGTTAAAAGCGTAGAATTTTTTTTTTTTTTTTTTATGTGACACTAACAAAAAAGTTGGTTAGAGATCGTAAACGACCATCTAAATGAATTAATAAAAGGTTGAGAACGGAAGAGGATAATCAAATGGGAAAGAAATTGCTACAAAAAAGTTAGGAACCCGAAGTTAAATTTATCCTATGGTAAATAAATTCGAATTATGCTACATGAATAGGGGCTACGTGACCCTGTTCAACAAGAATTATCCAATAAACTCCCACGAATGACATTATAATTACGTAACACCTCATACAATTAAAGATAGAAGCCAAGTAAACTTTTAATTGATAACTAACTCAAATCTAAATTAAAAAGATAACTTAAATTGTTTATCGAATTACTTAATACTGTATAGTAAATTTGGTGAAACGGTTTTCTTTTTTAAGAAAAGACAGACAAAAAACAATTTTGTTTGATTTCAATCCACTTTCAAAATTTCAAAACTCAATATTCTCTAAATACAAGTCTATATTTTTTAAAAAGTGTGCAAGAAAAATGAGCAAACATGTTTCTTGCACTGAAGTCAAACGAGATGACAATGTCTTAGTATGAAAACATGTACCAATTAGATTTCAAAAGGGGAGAAAAGATAAAAGAAATTGGGAAAATTGGGTCTCGTTCAGCTTGATAAACAAAACCAAGAACCGTGCGGTTCTTCAGTAAAACATTACTAATCATAGAACCAGACGAACCAAAACTTCAGTATCACTTTCGTGCCAGCCTCCCGACTGTTTGGATCCAAATCATAGTCACAAAATCTTAGTATCCATACAAATAGCTTAACTCACAAAGCTCATTGGTATAGCTATCGACAGCTCAAATGTTTCTGTTTGCCTGTTGACAGCGAAATAAACCAGAAGACTGATTCAGAAAAATCCCATCTTGCATGCAACAGTTCATGCCTTAATGCAGCAAGCAAAAGAAATCATAATTAGAAACAAATTTAACGTTGCAAAGGTTTACCTTGGTAGAGATCCACGAGGAAATGATCCGGTAAGCTTGCACGGCAATACAGCAAAAATAACGCTTTGTTTTCAGGTATGCATACTCCTGCGTAGTCCTTGCACTCTCTTGAACCAACTAGTCATGCTAGGAAATGAGGAGAGCATAAATTACAAGTTAAGAAAGAACTGAATAAGCAGAATCTCTTGTGAACATCAAATTATGACACTGAAGGAACAAATACTCAATTAATACTTACAACATAATTGTTACTGGAGTAAATTCAGGTAGTAAGTTGTAAGGCATGGGATTCGTCTAATTGTCCTTGAGACGCCAATCCTGGAAACTGGCCAATATCATGTCCCTTAAGTGGATGAAATTCATTGTGCAACCCAATGGCAAACTCATCTGGACATGTTCCACCACTTTGGAAGTAATCTGCAATCTGCATGATTTGCAAAACTAGATATTTCAGTTTCAAAAAGCTAATGTTATAACTGCATTTTATATACAGGAAGCCACTTAGTAGAATAAAGAAAAGAAGGCGGAAAATTCAAGTGACTTGCATGATTAGCAAGAGCCATGCCACTTAAGGCTGCAGCTTCTAAGCTTGATCCCAATAACCAATCACCACATATGCCAGCTCTTCCTTGAGGATCAAAGATGCAGGGGATGCCGGGAGAATTAGTGGGAAGAGCTGCACCCCTGTACGTTATGAAATATATAATTTGAGTCATTGCAATATAATTAAACAAAAGCTTCCGCATATGGAAAATGATAAAACACATCCAAAATTTCCAAATCAAAGATAATTTTCTTCTTCAAGCGTCCTTCAAGATGGCAAAATGCAGAATCATTGTTTCTTTTACATGGAGGTTCCAAATTGAGCAAGTAACTCATAAATAAAACAGCTAATACAATTAAACTGTTTTCCATGGAGGTCCCAAATTGAGCATTTTGTCAACTGTAGTGAGCAACCCAACCGTTCCCCTGACTACAACAGCATATAGTTTCATCTTTTCTTTAAATTTGACTGGAAGCAGTGACAATTTAATGTGTAATTTGTCTTGGCCTGGATTGTAGCTTTTCATAAAATATTAGAAGTGGATGTAAACACTTAACTGACCTCAGAGTTGAATATTCCGCAACAATTTTTTTAAGCAGTATTAATCATATTCTACTGGAAATTGAATCAATAATAGAACATATTCACTAGCATTAATTTGAAGCTGTCACTGATATTAGCTCACTGTATCATTCTGTATCTTCCAAATTAATCCTAAAATCAAGGTCTTGGAATAATTTGATGTAATACTAGCTAACTATGGATCTGTTTAGTTAAACAATACATGAAGTCTCATACCATAACTGTACACGACTGTAGAGAGGCTTTTTGAGTGAGCATTTTTGTAGTCCTAATGCTTTCTCAACGCCTTCAAGCATCGCTTCCGTCACCTTTTCTGCTGCAGCAGTCGGAATACTTTCCTGATAAATGCAAATGGCTTGGTTTAAATAAAAAAATTAAAAGTATCTATCAAGAAATTTCATGTACTCTACATAACTCCTTTTTAGCTCCTCTAATTAAGGGAGCTGCAATTGGATAATGCCTCTTAATGGTTAAAGTCCCACCATCCCCCTCCCTTCCAACTTCCAAGGAAAAAAGAAAGAAAGAAAAACAAAGACCCAGTAATTTGAGCCCATGATGCTGATATTATTTGGTAATGCTTTTCTGTTAACAGATTAGTGATTCAGAAACGGCACACGGCAAGATTCTCATTCCCTTGTTCATCAGATACGGCCTTCCGGCTCACAGCCCATATCCACAAATAGTATTAACATTATCATTGACAAGAGAAAATAACATTGTATGAGAACTAAAGTGAATAAACCTTAGCTTATTATTTGGCATAATGAACAAAGTGAACTTTGCTACCAAGATCCATACACTGACTCAATAGAATTTGAGGAAAGATTATCGTGTTGATTACATCATTGGAGATTTGTTATCCGTTTACTATTGAGCAAAATACATATTCTTGCATGTTTTTGCTTAGAAATGACAACAGTTCACCAACTTTTAATCAGCCTTTTCTCGAAAGGAACAAGCCTCTGTATTGAGCAAAAAATAATCGTTTAACTGACCTGAGGAACTTTATTCTGCTTCCCAAACGTTGCTGTGCTGAGAAAGGTCCAGCACTCAGGGACACCATCTTGGGAACTCAAAAGTTTCTTGGTGTTGTTTGCCATCCATGAGAGAGAATCAACTCCTTTAACAAATGCTCCTTCAAAAGGGAATGCAGATTCAGTGGAAGGGACAGGAACAGGATCTTCAAATGCTGCAAGAAGAGCCCATATAGAACTCAAATCCAGTCTCTGTGATATGAGATTAACTTAAGGTTAAGAAAATAGGAACAAAAAGCAGATGGTAGTTCTTTAAGGTCAATAGAAACTGGATTACATTTCTAAGATTACCTTCATTTGTCTAGCAATTAATGGTAAGCCTGATGAAGCTAGCAAACGATTCGCACATTTTCCTGGTATCAAGTGGTAACACAAGCAGTGAATCATACATTTTCCATTTATCAAACTAATTAACTTGTTCATCTGGTGCACCATAAAGAAGTCATGCAATGCAAGATCTGCAACCCACTTATAATAAATTTCCATATTGCTCCGAAGCCTTCAATTTCCAGCCTAATATTACACACAGTGTGACAAAATATATAACATGGAGACAAGAATGACAAAGCCAAGCTTCATCATTTCATGCCCAACTAGGAGTACGACTGGTATCAGAAGAAAGAGAACCTCTAAACCTAGGGAATATAAATGTCACAAAATTAACATCAGGTCATAAATATAGTTATAGTGATGTTGAAATTCATCAAACAATTCTTGGCTATCCGCTAAATGGAATCAGATTGATAAACTTTCGAAATTTTGAAAGCATAAGGTCTCTGGCGATCATGACGTTTCATTTTTTGATATATACAAGGTCACGTCTGGGAGCCAAACATAAACAACTGAACCAATTCAACTTGAGAATATCAACCCAGAACCACAAACAGGAAATAAAGATTCGTCTGCACAAAAAGTACCAGAGTTCAGTTTATACCAATTAATAAAATGGACATACAACTTAACTTTGATGTAAAAAGTAAAAAGGAGAAGTTTATATGAAGAGAAGGAATACGTATTAAATAGTTCTAACAAGTCCTCCCTTGAATTACAAGGAAACTACAAGATGTATTGTCAAATATGTGCTTCCTGATCTATAAATATGCTATAGATGATGTTTGACAGAATTCAGAGAAGGGCTATTTCGACTTCTTGAACAATGATTTCCAGAAATACTCCAAAATTGGTTTCAGAGATCTGTAAGGGTTGGAAGTTTTTTTCTGTACAAACTGAATGCAGGCAAATTGAATGACTAAACAACACTGAACAAAAATAATTACCGTTGTGTGCAATAACGATAGCATCAAACTGTCCACGAGGTTCCCCCTTCTCACTCAAGTACCACTTCCCATTATGTGGCTCTAGTGCACTCACCCAGCAAGGGCGTACCACATCCACCATAGATGTCTGCAACACAGAGAATATCTACTTATATGGTAAACTAAAAATCACCATACATGGATGCTAAATTACAAGGCAGGCCAACAAGCATGTATAAACCTTGTTCAGAGATAAATTGGTACCAACATGCTCAATTTTCAACTGCTCAAATCCATAGTAACAGATTATGCGGCTCATTTCTGAAATAAAATTTTGAAATGCTAAAACCATCCAAATTTCTAACAAGCTTTAAGACTTTTTAAAACATGGCCTTTTCATAAGGATAACAAAAATAAAAAGAGAGAGAGGTCCCAAACAGGAAAAGAAACTGCAATATTCAAAGATCTCAATGGCTCCAATAAATTAAGGAGCATCCTTCCACAAACGATTCAGTTCACGCTGCCAATACTCTACAGTGCCTATAAAGAAAAATTAAAACTGCCAATTGCATCATAGCAAAATGATTGTCTCCCCTTTAAAAATCAAAAAAAATCTTGGGGCGCTTTCCTGTTAAGGTCACGATCAAATGTCATATGTTATGAGATAAACGGATAACTTTAAGTGGTAGTGGTAACCCTAAAAAAAGAAAATGAAAAAGAAAACACTGAGAGTGTGTGTGGGAAAATGGCCCCTCAGTAGACACAGTGAAAATGCATATGGGACAGGATATTATAAAGGATACTTATATTAAGCTGATGGAAATGTACGAAACAGAGATACACCACTAACAAAGAACACTATAAACATACGATATACACCTGAGACAATATGGAATCTGCAAGAGGGCGCATTCCATTAACACCTATATATCTTGGAGGAGTAGTGGGAAGTGGAGCAAACCGTCCGCCAGCTTCAAGCTCCCCAATTGTACCCTTCCATTCACGAACCATACCTTTCCTGGACCAGTCATCAACCATCTCAGCAAACTTATGGTCAGTAACTGTAAAGAACTGAGCCGCGTGGTCAAATATCAAGCCCTCGGGATGAATTTTTCTGGTTCCCATTCTTCCTCCCAACCCACGAAGTCCCTAATGTAGCTAACATAATGAGAAACTCCATAAACTTAATGTCCTACTTTTGCATTGTCTGAAACATCGGACAAAAGGAAAACATACAAAAATATTCACACAAATATTCAAATATAACAGTTTTCTATTTTAACATATTCCCTGTATTTGCAGCCTTAAACGCTACCCTAAAAGAAGACCCAAGAATATATTGACTTAAAACAAACTGAAATTTGCCAATTAGATGAACACGAGCTGAAAACCCAAGGAAGTCGTGGGATATAGTTCCTTATTTAGGGAAAAAATTAAAATCGTAAGTGCTAAATATTTTCTTAAATTCTAATCACTAGAGGTATGTCAGATGCTGCTCAAATTCAAATGCCATCCAATCTCTAACATTCGTAAAATCAGATAGAGATTCGGACAATCATTAATCATTTGATATAAATATATTGTAGCCCGAAATAGTAGCATCGAAACTCCTAAAATTGCAAATAACAAATCTATAGTGTAAGAAAAATAGGGGAAAAAAAAACGCATTTTAGATAATGTAAAAATAAACAGAAAATGAACAACCGACCGTGTCAAAGACAGTGGATTTAATCCCTCTTTTCTCCAAATAAAGAGCACACGCAAGGCCGGACATGCCACCTCCAATAATTCCAACAACCGGGTCATTCGAGACCTGACCGGTGAACACCACCTGCTCTTGGCTAAAGCTTTTCTTGATGGCAGACCTCCTGGAGGTTCCATAAGACGGTTTCTTTCTCGGGTTCCTGGAGGGATTATTCATGGGCAGTTTGCCTTTCTTGTGGGGTTTAGTATTGATTTTGTTATTGTTGTTTGAATTGCTGCCATTATGGGTGAGGGAACTGTGGATGTAAAATGGAATTGTGGGTTTGGGAGTACGAAGTGGGAAGGAAGTGCAGAGCATCGTTTGGGGGGTCTTAATGGAAGAGATGAAGGCCGCCATGAATTGGAGGGAAAAGAAGAGAATGGGAGGATAAAGTGGGACGAGGAGTGGACGTTACTGGAGAATGTTACTTGTCATGACTCGTGAGTAAATATTTTTCTATGGATGTCAGTTTAGTAATAAAATGAAAAAAAGGGAAAGGAGGAAGAAAAATGAAGTGGGTCTCTTTTTTGTTTTTGAAGTGAAATTTATATAACTTCGAGAAATTGAATAAAATTTAAAAAGAAAGTCACGTTCCATCGAATATTTTGTGATTGAAGTATTGCTTTCGAATTTGAAGATCTTAACATTGTTAAAGATATTTTTCTAGAAACAGTACATCAACGTGCAGATATGTAATACGAGCATGGAAAGTGTTCGTTCTCAATTGATCATTTAACACAAAATATCAATAATAAATGTCGCAAAAATTATAGAAATCAAACACAAGAACTAACGGATCAAATGTTCGCGAGCTCTAAACGCTATTCACCTGTTGAATATCTACAAAGTAGATTATACTTCAAATCATAAAAATCAAGCCAAGAATCAATACAGTACAAATATTCGATGATATCCACAAATTTCTTCAAGTTTCTATTGCCTCACAATTTATAGGTTTACCATAGTAAATCGCTCACTCAATCTATCAATATACTTACAATGCATCACAAACCCACTAAAGATTTACAGACGAAAAAAACCTGAATCAAAGAGAAGATCCTTGAAGACGACCGAAGAAAAATGAAACGGCATACACTAATCCGTATGCAAGGGGTTTAAATCAACAATGGTCAACCGATCAAAGAGTCAACATTCAACAGAAAGATCCGAACACGACTCTTCGTTTCAATCATACCAGGATTTGAGTGCCTTCCACCCTCTACAATAGCCTTTTTGTAGAATTTGCCTCTAAATTTAGTTAATCTTGTTTCGAAAGAGAGAACATTTTTAGATAAAGGTGACTACGAATATCTTACGTAACGCAACTTTTTCCTTACTAGTGTGTAATCTTCAAATATTTCATTTTAAGAAAACAAAGTAGTCGAAAGTAATATACAGACGATGCAAATAAGAAAAGTTCTATAGGATAATATTTCCAAGCAAAACATGTCCAGGGTAATTCTTATATGTCACACATTAACAACATAAATTATAGAGAAATATACAACTCAGAATTTGGACATCTCTTGACAAGTCACCGAAAGATAAAAACATGACCACCATTTCGTACTACATATAAAACTAAAACTACACAAGACTGGTAATTTTTCATGACTAGACACCAATATCATCATTCCCCTGACCTGTGGCGTGGGAATTTTCTGTAGTCTCTTTCATACGTTGCGGGCGATCCTTGACTTTGCCCGTTGCATTTACATTGCGAACACCAACCCGACTCTTGCTTTTGGGAGTTATACTTGTAGGAGAGGGTTTGCTCTCCCTGAAAACTCCTATGCTTTGACGAGTTGCCCGTGCACAAGTTCCCTTTTCCACTGGAGATGATTTCACTGCATCACTGCAGCTCTTTCTTCGGGTTAGATTTGGTGATTTGGCACGTGTCACTGGCAGCTGAAATTCAACCAAAAAAGGTATTTTTTTTCCTTTCTTTTTAGTTTTATGGAAACGGGAAATATAATCGATTATTGGACAACACTTAAAGTAATGGAAACAAAGGCGGATTCTCCATGTACCTTCTTAAGTTCAACCTTGGGGGGAGGGCCTTCACGATAAAAATTAGGAACTGGATTTGCTTTATATGCCATGGTCTTTCTAAGCTGCTTTATAGCTGCTGCTTCTTCTTCCTGCCAATTAGGATAAGAGGATACATTTTATAATAACTAGAAGATTGAGATGGCGAGAGAAGAATAACAAAGACCAATGTAGCAGATATGCACATGACAAGCGAGGAAAAAAATTGGATCCAAAACCAAAAACACAATGGTATATGGTAGCGACAATATAATGAGTGAAGAAAATTGGTCATGCCATGCAAGGAGAGGCGTACCTTGGTTCTTGCTTCATATTCAAGTTTCTCTTGCTCCAGCGCGTTATGTTTTTCCTCCAACTTAGTGTAAAACTATAATGGAAAATGGAATCAAGAATAAAAAAATAAATGCTAAAAGGAAAAGAAATGAAAACAGATCACACAATGAACTACATTATGTAACTAAAGTACCTCCTTGCGTCTCTCTAAACGCTCCATACATCTAAATGTTGGAGCCACCGGAACTGTAACTCTGGATTTACTACGTACAGATGTTGCAGTACTATGAATGATAAGGAGAACTCCAATTGCAAGAGCACACGAAATACAAGGACGCAAACTAACTCAAAATAACAAAGAAAGAATCTGATAACAGAAAATAATAATAATAATAATCTCAAACCAAAAGAGGATACGAGGAAGCCAAGGACCAATTATCTTCTTCATCATTATATTTCTTGTCATCAGTTTGCGGTGTCTTGCTTGACCCGGTAGGAGAATATGGCTGAATAAAATTGGAATTGCAACCTCAGTACTAAATACAAATGTCCAGCCAACAAAATATCTCTATCTATTGCATATTATGATATTAATCTACATATCATGTAACATGAATCTATTATTAGTCAGACACCATACCAAATTTAGAACCAAATTTTACATGGCCAATGTTGTGCTACTAGTCAAATACCATACCAAACTTAAAACCACATTTTACATGGCCAATGCTGTGTTATGAGTCAGACACCATACCAATTTAGAACCACATTTTACATGGCCAGTGTTGTGCCAAAATGTTCCATGATTTATAGGCAATAAGGGTTGCGTGAGAACGTTGTCCTGGAAAGATGACAGTCTGCTTGGTCCTGCAAAAGTCATGATGATCCGTTCTCTCCTTCAAAACTTCTTAGAACATCTCCAATAGACTCTCTATTTTTAAAAAACATATTCTATCATTTGGAGAGCATCTATAAATTAGAGAGTTAAAATTTTAAAGTACTCCAACGAGCTCTTTATATTTAACACTTAATTTTATTACTCCCAAAAAATATCTATTATTTTTGTTTATCTTTTATTTATTGAAAATGAGTAGAATAATGAGAATGAAAAAAAAATGTTGATCAAACAGAGTCTTATTATTTTTGTTTATCTTTTATTTTAACTTACTGTTCTTTAGATTATTTTATTGTTTTCATACATTGAAAATTAAAACACTTTGAATGCATTTAATTATAGAGAGTGAGTTTAACTCTCCAAATTTGAAGAGTGAAAACACACTCTCTATATTAAAATGTTAATTTAAAAAGTCTCTTGAAACATAATTTTAAATGTTGACTCTTTAAAATAGAGAACATCTTATGTTTAAAAAATCTCTTGGAGATGTTCTTATCAGTGTAACTTAACAAAAGACAGCATTCAGCTCTATGAACTATTAGAGCAAAACCAACTTATCATTAGGGGTGTTAAGGGAGGTGAGCAACTAGCCAGCTCGCCAATGGCCTGGCTCGACACACCTAAGGGAGAGCTAGTGGGGTGAGCCAAGCTGCACTTTTGTTGAGCAAGCCGAGCAGCTCACTCACCCTATTTAACACCCCTACTTATCATGCTTCATGCCTCCTAGATAATTATATTGGATATGATGACTAGAGTACTTTATACTCAACACATCCTAAACTTCCAGGCTCAGGTATTAACTTCCCCACAGCTAGGATGAAGTTGATGACACAGATTTCTTAAGAAAATTAATTTTGTTGTGATATAAACAGTAGGCTAGGAAAGAGATACAAATATGACAGTATCGAAATTACAGACTTACTAGTGAATTTTTTGCGGTTGTGGGGGAATGTAAATCACTAGTCTTTGATAGATATTGTAAACCAGAATCAACAGTTTCAATACCATTGGCATGGTTCAGGAATGAAGTTCGTGTCCCAGACTCAAGAACAGTTGTCAGCGGCTCCAAAGAATTCATATTTGTCCCATTAACAGAAGACCCTGATGAAGGCTTAACTAGATAGCTTAAATTTTTGTCACTTGACTTCTGAGTCTCAGACTTCAAGATTTTCTCCCCAGGCTCATGATTTATGCTTTTCAGACCTAGTACATCTTGCTTCTCATTATGTTCATCAGCAGGTGTGCCTTTTGCAGTATGATCCACTGCCTCGTAGCCCTTTGTTTCATCTCTTTCTGGTACAACTTTAGGAGCAACGTGAACTGCACCATGAAAGGTACCGTTTGACTTTGCATTGACAGCACCGGGTTTCTTGTCATTGCGTAAACCTGTAACATCCCTCCCCATCTGCCTGCGTGAATTTATGGCAGAGCATAAAAATGAATTACTTTAAATCATAATTCTCTATTTTCTGTAATGTTAAATGGTGCTTTATAAAATTACATATAAGAATTTCAATAGAGGAAATAAAGAAGGTTCCATCCTTCTTTAGTGCATGATTGGGAGAAAGACTATCAACATATTAAAGCGGAGATGCTAGACAGGAATGTGGAACTAGTGCCAACTATTGAAATATACAATGCATGCCACCAAATAAATAAAGGCCACTAAGTTGCCATATTTTGGAAGAAATCTATAATTTATTATATCTCATAGAAAGGCATAATGAATATGTCATATTAAACAACACTAAAAAATTTAGAACGTTGCGAGCAACCGGACCCCCAGTCCCTCGCACGACCAACAAAAAAAATATAAAAGAAAAGAGTGTGGACTTAGAGAAAAACTTTCATGGGCAAGGGATGTGTTGGCTCATTGCATAGTTATGCTACCATCAATCTGAAAGTGGCCCCATTTGGAAAAACATCAATTTCAATGCCAATAAGGCTCAATAACACATACCAATCTGTTGCACTATCCGTTCCTTTTGACCATCAGTGACATGATGACATCTAAAGAAATTGGAACCCATTTCAAGTATCTGAAATGTTGTTAAGAACCTTCCGATTCTTTATACACTATTGCAGTCCTAAGAGTTTTGCATATGAACATAAATGAAACCAGTAAAGAAACATTCAAGCCGTGGCAAAAGGTACCCTTTCTTAATAGCCCAGAACAAGTTCAAAGGGACAATAGCCTTTCAATCTAAAGCAGAAACAAAAGAAAAGGAGATGAGATTATAAAGATATCATCGAAAAAGAAATTCACTCTAAACTGAAATTCAAAATAAATTTGAGAGAGGATTAATAGTATAATATTATTGCTAATTGACCAGCTTCACAAGAGCATCAAGCAACAGAAATTCAACCCATCATCTAACTATAACACCAAATAAATATAATTTAAATGCTGGGAAAGCATTAAAAGGCCCGATTGTTTCACCCATCGAAATAGGTGGAAAATGTAGCAAAATTTGAAAAAGAAAAACATAATTCAAAATTGTTCAAAAAAATTCCCACTTTTAATTTCACTCTCGTATACCAAAATTATATAAAAAATCCCACCAGAATATATAAAATTCAAAAAATAAAAAATTGCATGCATCAGACTGACAGCCCAAATCCCTCATTTTTCTCCCCGCTTCAGCATAACAAAAAACACCAAGATATATATCGAGCTCCCACGGAATTTTGGATATATTTTTGAACATACAATTATTTATACAGAGATTAAGAGGGAGAGGAACCAGAAGACGAGTAGCTCAGCAGCGGGCACGAAGGTAGAGATAGATGCGGAAAGGGAAATAATTGACAAGGCAACAAGTAGATCGAACCAAACAACTCAGGACGTGCATGAAGTGGTTGAGAATTAAAAGGCTACTAAACAATTAATAACAAAAAAAATCTTACAAACGAATTTTTTTCTTCTTTCTGCTTCCGATCTGGCTGACAAGATCTTCGAGCACCACCTTCACCTGAAACCCAACGTGACCACAACTCTCTCTCTCTAAGAATCGAATGTTTTCTTACAGCAATTTCTCCTTTTTGTTTCCTTTTTCAGCTCTCTGGCCAGTCTTCAATCTCGAAACCATTAATTACGGACAGCTGCTAATTTATATTTATATTTGTCTTATTTTTTCCTTTCTTTTGCTTTTTCTTTTCTGAATTATAGTTGTACTTGAATTTTAAATTATTTTTTTTCAGAATAATTTTTAATCGCCCGTCTCTTAAAAATAAATATCATTATGAACTAAATTACTCTACCAAAACGGTAAGAATTATGCCACATCCTCGCGTGGGCGTGGAGAGGGATCCATTTCGGATGAAATATAATATATTCGAAGTTGGCACCTTCATGTGAGGATGTAAATATCATTATATATGTGTATCATAATCCAAACTGTAATCTTATTAAAATTTAAATTTAATAAAATTGAGAATTGATTGATCAATAATTGTAAGTTTATTAAGATGTATGATTAAAATTAAATTTGACTATTTGTAAATTTGGTTGAAATGAAAGCTCAAACAAATTCACGTCAATTTCACTTTTTAACTTTTTCTCGATTTCCAAAAAAAAAAAAATCCCTCTTTTAATTATAAAATTTATAATTGAAAGACGTAATATTATTGTTAGTAGGTTAACTGTCAATGTAAATTTTTGTCACTCGATCTGACTAATTGGTAATTATTTCAATATGTTAGTTGAAAATGATTAAAACCTACCAATGAGGAGTTTGGATAATTGTGAGGTTAATTATCGGCGTTAAGTATGGATGAGGATTGAATTTCGGAAACTCAAAATGAAAAGTGAATTAATTCATATGTATATAATGAATTTTCACGAAATTTCTACAAATGAGTCACGTGATAAGTGGGTCCCGCGTGAATTTAATATTGCCAAAAAAATCGAATTCCACCTAATTGTGTATATTTTGTACGACGTCTGTGAATTTTTTTTCTGCGAATGTAGCATCATTCATGAAAAGTGGGCAGAATTGGGTGGTGGGTATTCATTTGTTAGTTTTGAAATTGCTACCAATCTCTTGGGAGAAACTATAAATAGGAGTGAGAAATTTTCATCTTCAACTTTCAAGGTTTTATTTTATTTTTTAACTGTTTTATTTTAATTTTATTTAACCATTATTTTATTTCTAACATAATTTCTCATATTTCGTATTCGGCATTTAATTTAATTTTTTTTAACACAGTTTAGTGACGAAATTTTCATCCATAAAGTAAATTTACCAAAATATTTTATTTTTAGTGTAATTACCATTTAACAGTTTTTAATTACCACGTAATATGTTGATCACATATCTAATATTTTATTACTCTATTTAATAATGAAAAATCTACTATAAGTTGAAAACTCAACAATTAATCTTCATTTTTCATTGTTTTTTTGTTTCCTGTGAATTTTCCATTAATAACATTTATTTTTATTCTTTTGTTTGGTGTCGATATTTATGTTAGTAAATTAAATATATTAAAAGAAGATTTTTAATGATTATCAATGAAAAATTTAACACGGAGATTATGCAGACAAAGCTTTATCCTTTTGATAGACAAAGGTAGAAAGAAATTCCAATTTCATATTAGTTGAAAAATAAGGTGGTTGTATTTTGAAATTCGATTTTCATTTTCACGTAATCAAACAATCAAAGTGAAATTCATTTTTTTTGGATGTGACATTTTTCATGGAATTCGTTGCAATCAAACATGGTAACAACAAAAAATTCTAAAATTTGAAATTCCTATATAGACCTTTGACAATCATCTAGAGGTTGAGCCAATTTTAATACCGCATAAATTCGAGTTCGTACAATAGTTAATTCGATCCATTTAATATTCAGTTTATTTTAATTTATATTTATTAAACATCTAAGATTAAATTATTTCTTAATCGATACAACCCAACAATGGATGGCTACTGCTCCTATTTAAGAGGACGACGAGACGTTTACACCTCGTTTGATTCGCATTCTTATAAAAATTAATCTTTTCAAAATTTATTTTCAATCACACGTTTTTCAATAAAATAATATTACACGCAAATTTTTTAAAAAAATTTATTTTTTAATCACATATTTTCAACCAAATCACTATTTAAAATGCATTTTTCACTCAATAACGTGCATGGGTGTTACCTAAAGTGAGGGATCAGTCGACACACACGCGTCGAAGGTCAAGTCCTCTTCATATTGATGTTATGTGTCCCTACATTACAAGCACCAATGAGCTCTGCCCAATCCATTTGGGTGGGTCCCATTAAAAGTAGTGATTATAATTGATATTGACATTGACGTAGATTTTATGAGTTTTTTTGTTAGAACTTGTTTAGAAGGGATTTTAATCGGATTAAAATTAAAAAATTAATCGTTATTGTTGACTTTTATTAGACGAGTGAGACCCAATAACGACTATATTTTCAATTTTAATTCAATTAAAATTCCTCCCAAACAAGCCCCTAAATTAAATGGTGACACTACATTGCTTGAAAAGTTAAAAATGGGTACGAGACTTCGTATTTTGTTAATTCAATTTGAATTTGATAATTTCTCAGGATTCACATAGTCGTAGTAGAATTGCTAAGATGTACATACCATATTTTATAACGACTAAGTTTATTGTTGACATTTGTGATTTGTAGAAAGGCTTGAAAAATAAATGTATATTAAGATTGTCTTTCTATACTTACAAATGATAATTTTCTCATCAGTCAATACATGTATGATGTAGCTCAAATGCCTAAATATGCGATCGAGTTAGCATTTGAAATAAGCATGAACGCTGGAGAATCGGTCAAGATTATGTAGAAGATTTAATTATGACCAAGTGTGCACTTATCTATGAACACAAAGTCTGATTGAATACTTCCGTGTTTGACAATTATTATTTCAAAATTTTTTTCTGCTCTCATTTTCAAACACGCACAATAAAATATTCTGCACTTAAATTCAATTTTCATCTCTATTTTTTAATCGCGTATTCTAAAAAATTCACTATTTAAAATTCTATTTTATCCAAATAATAATTGTCAATCAGGGGCTTAATATCACAACTTAATATCACAACTTATGTGATTTATTTGATCTAGTCATACTTAAGTTAACCACCCCTTTCCTTGTAAACGACAATGTCTTAACTCACACCTATAGGTGTATGGTTAGTCAGAGACAAGATAAAATCACTAACTACACTACTCGAGACGGTGTTTGTTAAAAGTTGATAAAAAAATGATGGATTCTATGAAATGTATGACGAAGACAGGAGTTAAAGTTATAGATCCAATGAATTTGTAGTTAAAAATAAAGTTTGATTAATACTTTAGCAAACAAAAGCTCTATCAAACGATCACTTAGTGCCTGTTTGACACCCACTAATTTATTTTACAGTTTGTTACATGATCATTTTCAACAATATATTCACACAATAAAATATTTTACAAATATACCAGAAAATTTTTCCTACTTTTTAACTACATATTTTCCCAAAAATACTATTCAAAACTCATTTTTTTTCCAATTAATGAGAATCAAGCTGGCTCTTAATTGTATCTAGCTATAATTGCATACCAAGCACTAAAGCAGGTCATATATACGTAAAGTACCCAACTCATATGAATATTACCTCAAGAAGTGAATATTAATAGACAATACCATAAGAACAATCTATAGGACCCACGTCTAGATTTCTTATATTTGCAGACACATCTTAGACGTTGAACACAGAGGAAAAGGAAACATCGGTTCCTAATATGAGTCGCGGAAGCATTTTCTTATTACTACCTCGAGAATAAAATAGTCACAAAACATTAAAATCGAGTTTTCGTACCTACATTTGTGGGGCTTCACGACTTTTTTAAGATGGCATCGATGCGTCGTTTGTCTTATGTCAAAAGTACCACGAGGGAACATGATTTATTTGACATATAATAAAAACTTATTTTATATATATTTAAATTGTTCTTTGAATTGATGTAACTCTAAATGAAAAATAAATCTCATAGCCTTAGAGCATAAGTTTTTTATTATATGCCATGTACACTACAAACTTTCCATATCATGTATCAATAGTGAATAAGTCATAACACATCTTTTTTCTTAATTTTGTGTGATCATATACAATCAAATTTTAAAAACTTGCCTCGAGTGTTGAAAACTCAAAATGACGTTACGATAATTTGACTTTTTTTTTTCGATCAATAGATATGCATCAATAACTTGTTACTAGAAATACAAAAAAATGTCCTCTAATTGATCGATAGACTTGTATTTTAAGTCATTAGACACAAGCAACGTGCAATGGTGCTTGCGAATAGTCACTATTCTTCATTTATTGACCTTTGGATTCAATCAAAGGTGGTCACTTTACCCCCACGACTTTGATTAGGGGATTTTATGATTTCGTCGGCAGTGAAGGTTGTAGGATTAAAAAAATTCATTTTTTTCATATACTACTTGCGTTCGTCAGTTCCATTTCATGCAACTTTCCATTCAAAGTATTGATTGGAACCATCATTAGTGATTGGCGCGTTAGGTTTGTGTCGGGGTTGTTAGTGTTTCTATTGGTGGGTTATTGCTAAGTAATGTTGTTTTTGATTTTTTAAACTCAATCTTTAATTTAATTTTGTT
Source organism: Fraxinus quadrangulata (assembly GCA_903798255.1). Lineage (NCBI taxonomy): Eukaryota > Viridiplantae > Streptophyta > Magnoliopsida > Lamiales > Oleaceae > Fraxinus > Fraxinus quadrangulata. The sequence goes on along the minus strand of CAIGRB010092819.1, from coordinate 71,923 downwards.
ATATTTCGTGAAGTGCCACACCGAGCTTGAAGTGGAAGTTTCATCGTGTTTATAGTTTAATTCTTTACGAATATTGATATATAAGAACGAAATTCAACCCCATCTATTTAAAAATGTATTTTTTTATACGTTTAAATCACTAAAACACTTTGTTTCCATTCAAGTTATTATTTTGTTAGTGCAAATGATGTTACTAAATTAATATGCAGAAAACTGCAGTAGTATATTAATTAATAAAGGGAAAATGAATTCGTCACATCCCCGTAGGTGATTGAAGTTTCACTTGAATTTCTATCTCTCAGGATACAACAAAAAATTAGTAAAGTTTGAGCACTTTTGTATCAAAAAGCAACCCCTACAGGTCAAATGGAGAAAGCACCCTGCCTAAGGGCAATTTTGATCCATTCGATCCAATATTTATGTGTGCAGGTCGCATCTGCACATGAGTAAATGGTCCGAAGTTCTAATTCGGTTAGTGATTTGCACTTTCCCCCTATGGGGGCATGTGGATAGAACTTTCATGCCACACACTATCACACAGTTCCAAAGTGTAATTATGGGGTCGGTTGAGCCCCATTTTTTAAAAAAATCATTTTTTTTGAATTCATTTTCAATCATACGTTCTTCATAAAATAATATTGTAAGTAAATTCAAAAAAAAATCCTAATTTTTAACCACACATTCTCCATCAATTTACTATTCCAAAATATATTCTTTTCCTAAAATGAGACTCAAACAAGGGCTATATATAAAATGGTCATTGCTTTTGTAAACTTTATATATGGGACAAATTTAAAAAGTTTTCCATTCAAGATAAAACTATCTCTCAATGGTCCAATTTGAATTTCAATTTTTCATTCATCCGAGCATCAATTTTAGCAAGTAAATACATAATTTCGATTCTTGTAACACAAACCAACTTGGATCTTCTGAAATGATTGAGTGGGTCCCCATTCAAAAGTATGTCAAAACTAGCCGGCTAACGAGCCATTTTTTTCCCCCACACACGATAAAAGTAAACATGTTATCTAAAGTAAGATGGCGCAACCCGATTACATTCGAAGAACAACTTCCTTCTTTAGAACTTGAAAAAATAATAGATTTTTCCGACTGGAATTAATTCTCATGTTGTATAAATAAACAATTATCAAGCTTCGATTAACAACCCTTGCAATCATATAATAAGAGGAAATCAAGTAAAAAGCGCAGTCAATTATCAAGGTAAAATACTTGGCCAGATTATCATTTCAAAAGACAACATTAAGTTAAATATTCTAAGAATCATCCTCGTTTGACAATCATTAAAATGGAAAAATGGCATTTTGAACTGTATTTTTTTTGAGATTTTGTGGTTAAAAATTGGATTTTAAAAAAAAATTTATATGCAAAATATTTTATTAAGTGAATGTGTGGTTAAAAATGAGCATGTGAAATAAATAATTTTACTTTAATGGAAATCAAACACGGGCATTTGTCAATCTTAAAAAGCATTGTTGACAAGGAAACTAATTTTAACATCAGCAAACATATAAGAATCATGTTATAAGTACAATCTATTTTGATAATATTTGGTTGACAACTCACATTTGGTAGCATTACATTAATCTAATTTAATAATCATTTTTTAAATAAATGACCTAAAAACTATTATTTTCAAGTACGATTGCACAACTAACATAATTGAACATATAATATCATGGAAACTCAACATATCATAAAACAAAATTTACTTTGAAATTAACAAAAAAATAAATTTCTATTATATAGAATCACGCTCACACTGTTTCTTCAAATATGACAGTCCCAAATTTTACACACTAGGTCTAAATCTACGTTATCATCCACACTTCAATTATAGATTGAATATCACCGACTCGTTCATAATTTTTTTTTAAAATCTAAATTGATGGATTTATTTGGAATCAAGGGATTTATTTGGAATCAAGGGAGCTCATATGTTGATTGGAAGAACATTGAGCTCGAGTGGAACGTTTTGTAGGAAGAATCGTGGAACCACTGTTGGGAGATTCAAATTTTGAAATTAGATACGAAATGGCGAGGGGTATTTTTGATTTTATTGGAGTTACCGAAGGGTTTTTGCCATTATTTGAACCATGTGAGTGTTTTTCTCATAAATGTTTTTTACAGGGTATTTAAAAGTGGAATCACGCTACATGTACATTCTCGTTTAAATAATCGTTTATACAATTTCCATTTGACAAGACCCCACAATATTTTCCATAACAAACATAATTATTTCAGTTGCTCATTTTCTGCCACATAATAACCTGTATACCAAGAAAGATGTTAACATAAACGAACTTATAAAGGATTGTGTTACTTCTCTTAACCTTTTAAGATGGAACCCCAAATTCTTAACATGGTATCATAGCACGTTAATCTCTAACGAGCAATTCGATCCGATTAAGATTCCAAAATTGAGCATAAAGATTTCAAGATTGATCTGCTCAAACGAGCCACCATCTTGCGGAGACATGTTAAGGGATAAAATTCCACATCGAATAACTTATAAATGATTGTGTTACTCCTCTTAATAATGTTGACATTTTAAGACGGAACTCCAATTCTTAACAAGACGTACACATTTTATGTACAAAATGGCTTTACTCTTCAAATTTATTTATTATTTTTTTTTTTAAAAAAGGGTAGTATTAAACTCTTCCCTGTACAAAAGTAAAAATAACCCAATAATGAAGTAAAAAGTTAAGAAATGGCTTTGCTCAGAACAAGAACCAACCAGATATAACTCTTTTTATTTTGGGATCAATTTACGAACAGTGTAAAAATAAGTGACACTGGGAATTTGGGGCAGATACGGGATGCAGCGGCCTCATTATGTACTCGTCCCGTGCCATCCCCCTGTGAATCTTGTGTGGTCAAAATAAAATTTACTTCAAAAGTAAAAATAAAAACGTAGATGGACCACAATGAAATTTTATACCGTCGGTGAAAATTATGATTATAAATTTTTTTTAATTGACTTTAACTTTCTAGAGGGAGAATTTATATTCTTAATTTATTTAAATTCGTTAATTCGTGTCCTCGTGTGTAAATATCAAATAACATCAATTTTACCATATCAACTTTCACATCCCACACGTTTAATTCAACTACCATTATACTTTTATATTGCTAGTCTGTTGACCAAGGTGTCAACCAACTTATTTGGATCAATTATTCTACTTGTACATTATTTTGTACAATTATTTTGACAAAATGGTTTGGCCATTTTTGTCAAAATAGTTGTACAATTTTTTGTGCAAGTAGCACAACTCTATTTGGATTAAGCTATTTGTAAACTTTGGTTGATATCTTGGTTGGCATGTTGATTACGTGATAGTATTATAATGGTTGAATTGAATTAATGTGCGAGATGTGAAAATTGATGTGAAATTATGCCAATGTTTGGTACACATTAAAATTTTAATTCTCATTCTTCTACTTATTTTCAACCACACATTTTTCAATAAAATAATATTTTCCATCACATCAATAACTTTTCCTTATTTTTCAACCACACATCTCCATCAATCTACTATTTCAGAATATATTCATTCAAAATAATGTGGCCCAAATACACCCTATGTGTAAATTCTATAAGAAAACAACCATGCTACAAGTACATAATGTATTACATAATTGATTATCGAATTGATAAGTGACGATCCCTATTGGTTAGGTAATTAATTATGCACAACCACCAGAATAATTCACAAGAGAAATGGAAGCCAGTAGCAACATTCATTTTCGATTCCCTTAATTTCGCCACCAGGCGCTTTTTCTTATTTTGAAAAGAAAATCAATTGCGAAATTTGGCGCCTCTTCCTCTCTTCCGCCGCCACCAGGAGCCACTGCACCAGACTAGAGAGAAACCATCTCTCTTTCGCACGTAGACACGCACTCAAAATTGCAGAACAGTGCTGTTCGTATACAATGAAAGCGCTTTCCCGTAAACGCCCTTCCAAATCCAATAACGCCTTCGTTCCCCCCTTCACTCAACCCAACAAACTCCCAAAACCCGCCACCGTCACTCGCCACCACCAAACCCAGAAAGACACCACTTCATCAGCTACACCAACAGAAGCCGAATCCGTAAGCCCATTAGACAAAATGCTATCGGTGCTAGCGGACGCCGGGTGCACACTGATCAATCCCTCGGGTCCACCGTGCATCCCCTCCGATCTCCACAAGCTCCGAAACCACCTAAACCGATTGTTTTCTGGAGATTCTTCCCTCCGCGAAGAATTTCTCAAAGGATTCGCTTCTTATATTGCTTCCCCCAGTAATTTCCGCCGGTGAGTGCCTCTTCTGTTTCGTTTCTGCAAGGTACAATTTCTTCCTGTACTGCATAAGGTGCTGAACAGAAAAATACTTACGGTCTAGAGACATTTTATTCCGTATACAGTATGTGAATTGATAATTTTTTGATGCTAATGCTAAAGCTCCTTCTGTTGTATAAGTACAACAAACTTAAGTCTCAGGCAGGAGAACGTTCCGTCAATGTAATCTTCTCTTGAGGCTGTGACAACTCAACTATGTCGGCGACGAGAATGCTTTTGTACATTTTATTTGTCTGTGTAACTACCTATTCAATCACTGTGTCGTCAATTAAGTACGATTTATGATCACAAACATAGAATTTAAATATCAGCTATGTTATTTTTGTTTCATGGTTTCCTTTTTTGGGACCGGATTCTTCTGAGTTCTTTTTTTCCTTCCGATTGTATACTTTTCTTTGTCTGCGAAGACATAATTATAAACATATGCATTTTAAAGTTTTCTCTTGACAACTAGATGCCTTTTTATGACCTTAGTATTCAAGGTATTCTAAAACGGTGTTTTTCAGTAGCAGTGAAATTTTTCTGAAATTTTAGGTTTATACCAAAAGAGACATACTTTATCACAGCCAGTTAAACCTTAAAGAATATTGGAAGCAAATGAGAGTGTGAAGGAAATTTCCTTTTTTACACCTCGGGGAAGACAAGTGCAAATAAAGACAAGGAGAAGACTAAAGTAAAGAAAGTTCACTACTGTACAGATTAAAAGAGACTGAACTAAAAAAAAAAAAAACTCATCTTCCTCTACGTTTCCACTCTGTTTTCCACTTTCTACTTCACCAACAAATGCTAGACTTCATTTTCTTCTTGTTTTTAGTGCTTGCTAGGCAAATCTCTTTTAGCATATTAACTCCTCAGTATATCCAGCCGTTTCATCTTTTGTGTAAAGAGATAGAAATTAAACGATTATTTAATTTTGCTACTAACCAACTTGCTCTCTTCTGAACTCCTTTTAACTATAGGGTCTTACTACCTTCCTCTCGTGAAGGTTCGGGCTCAGTAAGAAGTGAGAGCTTGGTTCGAGTACTTTTACTGGTTCACTCTGTCCAGCAAGACCTTCTATGCATGTTGCTTGAGAAACTTCCGGAGTACTTTGACTTGTACCCTAGCGGTGGTGTTTGTGGGCCGTCGTCATCATGTCTGAACGAGGATGTAGCAAGGCTGATACTTAGCCAATTCCAATGGCTTGACTTCCTGGTAGATTCTGAGGCATTTACTGAAAAACTAATGCAAGCCTTATCGATTTGTCCCCTTCCTTTGAAGAAAGAGATTATAGGGTCACTGCCCGAGATAATTGGTGACCAGAACAATAAGACCGTGATCAGTTCACTTCAGCAGATGCTTCAAGAGGACTCTTCCATAATAGTTAACGTGCTCGATTCATTCTCCAACCTCAACTTAGACAATCTTTTGCAAGACCAGGTAGCTAGTTTATTAGTAGTATTTTTCAAATTATCACAAACCTGAGTTATCAACTTTTATAAATTAAAATTAGTTCTTCAATATCAAGGAATTTTTTTTCTTAAGCCTGAAATCGAAGATTCTTTTGAAACACAAGGAATAGTTCATTCTAAATTAGGGGACAACTCTTCCGCGTTTTGAAATGAATCAATGGAAAAACTGGTTAAGAGGGCATTATCAATACAATTTATCTTATATCCGATGGTCAGATTCATACCACAACAATGGCGGAATAGAGAATGATATAAATACTCCCTTTACTTTGTCTTTACTCACGTCGTGGCATTCTATGTTGGTCTTACCTAAAAAGTAAGAACTCTATGTATTAACGAGCGGGAATTGTCGAGGTGTTTGTGTAATTTCTACGTAGGTCTTACCTTAAAAAGATTAAGGACTTCATGTATTAACGGGTGAGATTCGTTGAGGTGTTTGTGTAACTAGATATAAGCCGTGGAATCGCAAAAACTATCATAATCAAAGAAGTAACAATAATAAGTAATTTTACGCTTGTAGTTGTATGGCAATATGTGGTCAGTATGCATTTCTTTTTTTATTTTAGTTTTGTTGTCTCCTTGTAATCAAATTTGTTCTGTTCTTTTCTTTTACCTTCAAAGGTGATTACAATAGCATTATCTTGCATTCGAACAATTGATGTGGAGCACATGCCATACCTACTGAGATTCTTGCTGCTTTCTGTGGATCCATCAAATTCTAGGCGAATAATCTCACAGATAAGGGAACAGCTAAAATTTGTTGGAGCATGTCATGGGCGAACAACTCAACACGCTAAACTCAAAGGAAAATCTGTTGTAAATAATACAGAAGCTTCAATTCTCGATGCTCTGAGATCTAGTCTTCAATTTAAAAATGTGGGTTTGACGTTTCATGTGTATATTTGTCATTTTACTCACCTCATTTTTATATTTTCTTGAAATGCATTCCTTAAAAATAATGCTATTTATAGATACTGTGCCAGGAAATAGTTAAAGAACTGACAGGCCTTGAGGAAGCTCAGGATCATAAGGTGATTGATATATGGTTGCTTACACTTGTATACATGAACAACAAATCTTTGCAAAAGAATGTTGAAAAGTTATTGAAGAAGAAAATAGTTGAAGGTTGTGTACAAGAAGATATGTTTGAGCAATACATCAACGGTATTAAGGATTTGTCGAAGGTATGGTGGTTACCGGATTTTACTTTACATTATCAAGAATATTATACATCACGAGGCTTATTCTGAGTTTAAATTGTACTATGAATAGGATTATCTTCCCACGTTCCTATCAATATCTACATACCTATTGGCTTGTAAAGAGCAAAGAGCACAGGAATTCGGCATCCACATGTATATGTGTCTATTTGAAGGGTTTGTTGATGCTTACTCAAGACAGGAAGTAAGTTGTTTTGTCAACTAGTTCATTGGCTATTCATTGTTAATTTCTCAAGAAGTAAAGATTAGGAGTTCGCTTCATGCTCAGAGTCCTAAACAACGCAATTTTCTGAAGGTTGTAGGAGCATTAATAGCTCATCTCGGTTCTGGAATCAATCGTGAAGTGAGCGCTGCTTTGGATACCATGGTTAAGCTGGCCTCCAAGAATTCGAAGGAGTTGATTCCATTCTATTCTCATATAGCTGGTACTCCTTTTCAGTATGAACTTATTTTCATTCTAACCAAAGTAGTATCTTAATTCTCTTCCCGTTTACCTATTTAACAGGTATCTTGGATTACTTGGAGGGCTTAAATGTTGAAAGCCTTCACAAGGTTACGAATATCTTGATTTTTCTTTTTTCTTCAATTGTTAACAATGTGACTCCGCAGCATTTCTAACGATATGTTCATTTGTTAAAACATTTCATGTTGCAGGTGTATGAAGTTTTCACCATTCTTGCACTTTCAACTCGATCTAGCTCCCAGCCTTATGAGTGTTCTATTGCAAATGAACTTCTAATGATTTTGAGAAAACAGGTAAATTTGAAAAATTATCGTACATTAACTTCTCTGTATAACTATCAACGTTTAAAGCCATAAAGGCACCGTCCTTCTTTATTTGCTCATCTTGCTTTATTTATTTTTTCCCGTTGCATAAATGTCTCTATTCATGCCAAGCCGCTGGCTTCAAATTGTGCAGATAAGTAATCCTGATCTGATGTATAAGAAAATGGGCCTAATTGGAACTCTTAAGATAGTTTCCTATCTTGCAGAAGCCAATAACACTTCCCTTCCATCTTTATCACAGGTAAATGTTATAAACACACAGTTCAATGCATTTACAGATTTCTTTTTCAGATCCTGTAATGTTCAATAATCATTTATATTATTCAGTTTCCATCCTTGTTGAGGTGTGATGTTAAGTTAATGACAACAAAAACATAATCAACGGATTAAATTGATAGAGTTGCCAGATGGCAGATGCTATATCCCCTTGTTCTTAGCCGATTACTTTGTGATCACTGAGAAGATAGTACAATGAGCTAACTTAGTTACAGCCTGCCTGAGTGCCTGATATGTAACCAATACAACCACAGGCAAGATATGCTCTGTATATGTTTATCACCCTTATTATTATGCTTCTTCCTGGTCGATAATTTCTTGTGTTACCCATTTTAAAGTTCTTCTTGGACTCTAGGTGGATAACTGCAACGGCTGAGGTTGTAGGACTTCCTTATTGTATGTACACGTGTAGAACCTATATAGATTGTTTTCTGTACTTGGGAAATTTATGATCTCAATACTGTTGATGAGAATAGAGTTATAGTAACTTCAGCGTGCCTGGTAAATGCAAACTCTGAATTTAGCCAGAATAACCACAGCCAATTAAATACCTCAAATTCTCAACCCTGTTATCAGATCGAGAGTGCCAATTATTAAGAGAAGTGAGAGTAATTGAATCTTAATGGAGCTGGAATGAAGTGGAGTCAGGAATCTCATTTTGCCCAAAGCTGTTGACTTCTTCTTACTACATGTGCACGCCCCAACTGTCTTTTTCCTCTACACTATTGCCCTCCCCTTTTCCGCCTTCTCCTTTTTTCTCTTTCCATTCTATTTATTCATATCACAAATTTATATGCCAAAAGTTCTTATATTTTTTCTTATCATGATTCTTGAGTATTCGTTTTTCTGTTTTTTTGTTGCTAGATTTGCACTACGAAGTTTAAAAGAGTAGTTCATTCTTTGTTTTTTCCCTCGTCAAGTTAAAAAATGTTATTTAGCCTCTGTTTGAGCCCCAATTTTTGGGGAAAATAGATGTTGTAATAGTGATTTTTTTTTGGAGAATGCGTGGTTAAAAAGTAGGGAAATGTTTTGGGTTTATGCGCAAAATTATTTTATTAGGAGAGCGTGTGGTTGAAAATGAGTATTTAGATAATGGGGCTCAATCAAGGGCTTAAGTTATTTGGATAATTATTGCTAGAATATCAGGCTTCTTCATATTTGTCACTTGTGAAACTGTTTGCTCCTGCCAAATAAAGAACCTTTGCATCCGGTTTTCTGACCAAACCCAGCATATTTGAATTGTGAAATATATTGTTGATGGCTGGTTTGAGAGTGTTTTCATAGTTTTTTTCAGATCATTCGTTAACAACATTCTAGTGTTTTTATGACTTATCACAATTTGGAAAGTGTAAAGTATGCTTGGATGAGATGATCCAATAGCAGATTCTAGTACCCTCTTGATTGAAATGATGAAAACATATGTCCATATACTTTTTAACACTTGATCACTTATGCCAGGGGAAAGAATATATACTCTCAAAATGCAACGCAATAGAGATTATGTGATCTAGTTCAGCAGCAACTGAGATAGGAGAGAAACTTGAAAATCATAAACCATATGAATGTTGAAGGATATTTACTGCTGTGAAGGCTAAGTATTAATTTCAATACTTAAATGGTCGTGATGAGCAAGCACCAATAATTTGTGAAGATGAAAAGAATAAGAAATCCTATTCCTGCTTTTATTCAGTTGTCTCTGGAGAAATTTATAGTTGGAGATGTGCATTGCTGTATTCTTAATTGATTACCTCATGCTTTCTAGTGATTATCTGCCATAAGGTTCTTCATTGCTTACCCTACAAATCTTCTTTGTAGAAGTCAAATTATGAAGAAGCTATGGAGCTCTTGAAATTATCTTTGGACTCTTGCAAACAGTTGCCTTTATCACTGATCATGTTTTATGAAGAACTGGTTTCTACACTGAAAAGCAGAAGTCTTCATCCAACTATAATGGAATGGTGAGTCACAAATAAAGACTAGATTATTTAGAAACAAGACTAAGTACTGTTTTGTCTTCTAGGGTCAGCAAACATGTAGGAGATTTTGAATCAATATATTTATCTGATCTTGATGCTGGATGTCTACCTGTTCAAGACTTCTATGCTGGTTTAGAAGGTAAAATATTTCACAAACGTTTCTGCACTTCCACTTTCTTCCTCAAATTAGTTTTATAAAGTTGGAAAGTTAATTTAAGATACTTGAAACTTCTATTGTGCTTAATGCAGGTGAACTATGGATGAACCTTGATGGAAATATGTCACCTATATGCTTAAACATTTTGCCACTTGTCTTCCCTTCTTTTAGGTAACTCTTTGCTGTTTACATGTGTCTTTTGGATGATTGCCTTTCCAAAGCTTTCTCTTTGAGATAATTTTGGAAACAAAACAGAGCACCAATGCGTGGTTAAATAGGAATGTCCATGGTTATCTCTCCGTTTGTGTTTCTTAAGCGTTAATATATTATCTTATCATGAAGAACGTTCTCTTTATTAATATTTCTTTTGCTCAGCAAGAAGGTTTCCTTAAATCCAGACATCAATCATTATTTCATAGGATAGATTTTTGCTTATCGCCCGATCTCTCTCTCTTTTTTTGGTTCAATATTGTGTCTTACTGCTGATGTATGCAACTGCCATTTCTTGCAGATCTGCTTCACCATTACAAGTTCTTCCAGCAAACTTCGTTCTACTTTCCGTAGTAAGTGCATCGTTTCATGTAAAAATAGATCATTGATGGGAGCAAATCTCATGTGTTTGATCAATTTTTGCTAGGTCGAGAGATTGGCCAATCAAGGATCTCTTAGCGGAATTGATGCACTTCTTGGTTGTCCTTTGCATCTTCCTTCCTCTAAGGTTGGAAAACATCCAATGCATACTGTTTTTTTTTTGAATTGAACAAACTCGGTATTTTATTTGTTAATTTAATTTGAATCTTCATGTACTTAGGCTACTCTATCTCTTGCTTTACTGTTTACTAGTTTTAAACCATGGGGAATATTACTATACCATTACTATAGTAGACTCTGCAGTGTATATACTAATTCTTTTCCCCAATTTTAACTCTACTAGTCAACATTGAAAGTGCGTTGCACGTTATTATGAAATATTTTATAAGTGCTGTAAAAGTAATATTTGAATATGTGTGAATGTTAATTAATTTTAGAATTAATACCAATGAATATATACGTGACAATGAATGTTAAATCATTTATTTAATTTTCAATTAAGTAAAAATGTATGTTAATTAGTATACATGGTCATGAATAATGAAATGTATTCTTAAATGTAAAATTCTAATTTGAATTAATAACACTAAAATGCATAAATAAAGATGAATATTAATTAAATGAATGTGAATGTTAATTAATTGAGAATAAATAATAGGGAATTCATACATTAATGGAAGCACATAGGTGAAATGAATATGTCAAATGTACATGTACTTTGATGGTAACTAAATGGTTAAATAAATTAAATACATATTGAAAAACGAAAAGTAAGGTATTATTAAAATAATTGAATTATAGTAGTTGTAGAATTGTCCAAAAAATGATTTTCATTTCATGTGATATTTAATAATAATGATATTATTATTATAAGAATTAATAACATTGAAATGCATAAATGAAATTGAATATTAATTAAATAAATGTGAATGTTAATTAATTGAGAATTAATAATAGGAAATTTATATATTAACGAAAGCACATAGGTGAAATGAATCTATTAAATGCATATGTACATTGATGGTAATTAAATGGTTAAATAAATTAAATAAATATTGAAAAACGAAAGTTAAGGTATTATTGAAATAATTGAATTACAGTAGAGCTATAATCGTCCAAAAAATGATTCTCACTTTTTGTGATACTTAATTAAGGCTGTCTTAGACTTAGTATGAAGATAATAATGGGACCAGTTAGTCCTAGAGCATTTAAATTTTGGTGACTGATTCTAAGGAATTCCCGACCCTCCAGGTTTTTGTTACACTAGCATCTTCCATGCACTGGGCAATAAAGTTCTATGTCTAGAGCCATGTAGTGACACAGTGCTCACAAATGTATGAACTTAAATTAGAACCTTAAAATGCTCTAAGAACTTGTTGCAAATACTTTGACGAGACTCGAAGCCTACTAGAAGTTTAGAACAGATGCAGCTGGAAGGACTATGGTCTCAACTAGTTTGTTTTATTTTACTACTTATTTTTATTATTTTATGCACTTTAACTAATGTTTAGTTAGGGTTGATTCATTAAAGTTAATTACGAAACGACGACTTAGGGTGTAATATATTTGTGTTTAGTAACTAGGGTTTGGCTCAATACATCAGTCGCAACCTTATTCTAGGTTTGGTGTATGTTTATTGAAATTTAATAAAGTTTAGAGTTTTCTCCAAATTTTCAATTCAAATTGATATTTGTGTGTGAATCAGTGATTTGTTGATCAAATGAATGAATATTTGGTTCCTTAAATTTTCTGTATTCTTTGTGAATCAACGTGTTTTTAGATTGTTCTTTGTGTTCGTCATGTTTATCTCTTCGCGTTGCACACTAATATCGAATTGGATTGAAAAATGGGAAAAACTCGATATTTTATTAAATTTCAATCAAAATACACCCAACCTAGAATAAGATCCCAGGGCCAAACCCTATTTGCTAATTACAACTAATTGCACCCTAAGTCCTCATTGTCTAATTAACTTAAATAAACCATCTCTCACTAAACATTTATAAAGTGCATAAAATAATTAAAATAAGATAGTAAAATAACACAATTAAATCAGCCGAGCCCATGTTCCTTGTGGCTGTCTCAAGAACCCAATAATTATGATATGTCAACTGTGTTCCTATGATTTGGTTTCTTGTATTAAGTAGTTCAGGTCTGCCGCGGAAAGCAGTATTGAGATAAGTGCTCTATAAACATGGAGTCTTTTTAGCTTCATTTGTTGTTGTGCTCCATCCGTTCCCCCTTCTGCTCCATTGTCCATTTGAAAAAAATGGTTCAGAATGGCTTCCTCAAAACCAGAGTTATTTGAAAACTGAATTTTGAAACTTTTCTATTACTAACACTGATGATAGAGAAAGTATACATTTACCTTTTGCGTGTACCAATACTTACCCATATCATATTCATAACAGTATTGATTGCCTCAGTATATTTAATTCAGATTGAGTTACTGTGGATGTACCTTAATAGCTGTTGCATTCTATTTATGTGGCTGTCAGCTGTTCTTGGGTCCTTCCTGGCAGTTTTTGACAGCAAAGGAGAAACAGGTTGCTATTTTTTCACTCTATTATGCTGCTAACTGGATGAGAGAATTGGTAAGTTGGTGTCATTGGATCACTTCGTTGAGGGTTGAAACAAATTTTACTTTGATTTACAGCAGCTTACACTTATTCCATTGTCATGTAGATCAATACCTTCTCCACTCAAGTTGTTGAGGGATGTGGCTATACAAGCCAGGCAGCAAAAGAAGAGATAACCATCAAGCTATTAAAGCGCTTGAGGAACCTTGTGTATGTTCTCATGAATCCACTTTGGTAGTTTCTATAAAATTTACCGCGTCAGTTTTTATCAAATGTATTGCCTTTAGAGTCTACATATAATGCTTTAGGATGACCATTTACAATATTTGGTGTCATTTCATATAACTTGGTATCAAACCATTGTTCCTACTTCCTTGTGACTGCATCATGCAACAACAATTAAGTATTGACACTCTACTTGTTAATATTTATATTAACAAACACATCAGTTTGATTTGCAAGAATATTATATCTCACTGTCAATTATATTATTATGTGGTAAGCAAACTGGAAGACAGCAAGTGATATATAAACTGAAAGACAGCAAGTGATATATGCCTTTTGACAACATACTACTCAAATTTATTCAAAGTGTCCAGATTTGATAATAGACGATCCGCATCAAGCTGCGGTTTATATGAAAATTGTACTTGCAATTATAAATTTCTTTGCCTTGTCAGATTCATTTTAGTGGTGGTTGAGAAATAGCTCATTTTCTTGTCTTGTTTCGGTTTTGAATAGGGCTGTAAAATGAATGAAGCTGCTTGAGTATAGCTCATTTTCTTTTCTTTTATTGGTTGTGAATTTCTCGTAGACATCAAGTATTATTACTGTAGGAAACCATATCAACATTAGCCCCTGTTTGAGCCCCATGCTTCCCAAAATTCATTTTTTCAAAACTCATTTTCAATCACACATTCTCTGATAAAATAATTTTACGCGTAAACCCCAAACTTTTCTTTATTTTTTGACCGCATATTCTCCAAAAAATCACCATTCAAAAACGCATTTCCCCCAAAAAATGGAGCAGGGGCTAAATATGAGGACAGCTAAATGTTTCTTTTCTTCATCATGTAATAGATTATATTTCTGCTATAACTATTAAGTACACATTGGCAATGTAACACCAACTTAAATAATTATCAGAAACTTTTTGAAATATTTCTGCATCAACCATTTATTTCAGTTATTAAGATGAAAAATCTTGTTTTGATTTTCAGTTTACATTTATAATTTAATTGATGCAAGATAGTCTTGCTTAGCGAACTATTATACCTCTGACAACATGATAAGACAATGGCTAACAAGAGCTTGGTAATGCAGATTTATCGAGAGTCTATTGAACAATGTCCTCGAAAAACACACTGTACTGCTACCGGAGCTCTACCCCCATTTGGAATGCTCGCTAGTTAATGAAATTAATTATTTATGTGATTTGGAAAAGACAGGTCAGCGTCGTAAGGGGAGTGAAACTGTTTCCCAAAACAAAAAGAAAAACAAAAGGAAGGCCTCAACTCATTCTGCTAATTCAGATACTGTGGAAAAATTCAGGCAGCCAAAAATTGTTGATATCTGGAGGAAAGCAGGTGCTATTCCAAGCCAAGAAAATCTCAATGAGGATATGTCTGCCACGTCCTTGAAGGACAGACAATCTGACTCTGCAGAAAGTGAAAATAGCAACTTGAATATTGCTCAAAATGTAGAAGTTTCTGCTCCTGGCAAGTTTTTAGAAGCTCAAAGATACAAATTCAGGCCACTTTCAGTTGATTGCTTTGCCATATTGACATTTTCAGAGGTACACACGCGTCTTATTCTACAATTGTTATACATCCTTTTCAGCATTAGACTGCATTTGAATATTTTACGAAGACTGAAGCTTCTCTCTATGATATGAAACAACGATGACAAATGTTGGACATTCTAGTCTCTCTATTAGAAGGTGGTGCCATGTTTCTTTTCTCTTTCTTTAGTAAATACTTTATGTACACAGTGTTTTGCATGATTTCCATATTGATCTGCCTGTTATATAATTTTTAATTTCACGAACAATATCTGCAGAGTAATCAATGCTATCAAGCCCTGACTCTTGACATCATGTTTGCTTTTTCTAGAAAAAAGGCTATTAGTTCTTGTTAATTACATTTAATCTCCATTTAGATGCAGTGATGCACCTTCGATGGATAGGATTTTTACTATGTAAACTGTTTGCCCTTTTCTCTTATATAATTCCTGGCGTAAAATAACACATTATAACAGAGTTTTGTTAGTGCTGCCTTAAGTCTCTTTAGATGTTTGAAGCACCTTGGGACTGCTAAGGATGTCCATGATCGTTTCAGATATGAAGTTTTGTCGTAGAATACGAGACAAATGAGAATGAGACTGGACAAGAAAGGGGGAGAAAGAAAGAATAAAGGGGAGAGAATCAAGAGAAATTAGCCGAGAATACGAGTTTATTCAATAATCAAGTCTAATTATACAATGCATAAGCTCCCTTTACATTTTAAACTAATCTAATTTAAGTAGAAAAAAACTATTAAAATACTAAAAATTCTATAAATAAAACCCTAATTGCATTTCCTAAAAATAAGTATCTAACTTGAAAAGTCATTCATACAATATATCTAAAAGAATCCCCATCATTTCTTCCCAATTGCAACAAGGTAAACTGCAACTTTTTATCAAATGACGATAATCCTCCTTCCTGATCAAATAACAACACTGACCATATAATGAGCTTATGATAGCAACAAGCTGTGCAACTCATTCAGTATCAACTGTATCCAAATAATTAGTACAAATGACCGGTGTAGATTGCCTGTAGAAACGAATGATTACAGTCTATCAATAATTGATAGTAATTAACTAAAGTAATTTTAGAAAGTTTTTTATAGTTTTGGAACTAAAATTATAAGTTATAACCGATTCAGATGTTTTAAATGAGATTTAAACTTATGAAGTGCAATATTAACATACATAATAAGCTTACATCAGGGGTGGAACAAAGAATGGGATGTCCAAAATAATATTGAACATTTGTCCAGAGAGCTTGATGGAGATCCTATTACATATATTATATAGAAGACTTTTCAATATAGACACTTATTTTAGGAAAAATAATTATGAATTTATTTTATAGATTTTCTAGTATTTTATTAAATTATTTCCTATATAAATTAGATTAGTTTAAACATTATATATATATGGAGTTTATTCATTGTGATAGTTAGACTTTTGATAAATCGAATAAAACTTTCTCCAATTTCTTCTCTCAGCTTCTCCCCTCTCTTTCTCCTTTCTTCCCCCTTCTTCTTCAAGTCTTGTTCGTCCTTAGATAGTGTTCTGTGTCAATTTTGTGTCAATTTGGTAACAGAACAAGTTGTACTCCTTTGGCCAAACAAATTTCGTTGGGTTTTGATAGGTGTTCAAAATCAAGATTTTACTGTAGCCACCGTCCAAAAGCATACACGAATCATATCTGACCAACCTCATACCCACTGAACACCAGTGTCATCCTCTACCCATACACAAACAACCATTCACCCACCAACAACTCCAATTCCCTACAACACCCTATAATCCACCACTCCATCCAAAAAAACCACACCAACATAAAAAATTATATAAGAAAGGACAACAATAACAACAAATCACGGTGCTCTGTTTAGAAAAATAGAAGCAGAGAAAAAAGGCAAAAGAATAAAAAAAAATTGTTTCCTGCTTAGTGCTAGTTTTCGTTTATTTTTAGTTTAAAAAAAAAGAAGAAAATTATTCCATGGTACCTTATTTATATTGTTGTCGCTATTCAAATCCAACTACATCCTCGATGTCGAGGCTTATTCTGTACGTTAATACCGCACTTCAGAAGTTTAAATCTCATTTCAAACATTTGAATCGGCTATAACTTCTAAGTTCAACTAAAATTATTTTAGCCGATGACCGTCAATTTGTGATGGATTGTTATTTTCATGATCATTTCCCCTATAAATTACCATTATTTTAATCTTTCTATCATACCATATCTTGATTGGAGGAGGACTATGGTTATGTTAAAAATCTACCAATTCAAGTAATATGGCCATTATGTTCTTTAAGGTAAATCAGAAGTATTTGAAATTTCCCTTCTAAACCCTATCTACTCATATAAACATATTACATTATCCTTGTCAGATAACTGTATATGTCCTTGTTGTACACTTATATGCCTCCATATCTAAATATATTCTGACTACGATTGACTTAGTCAAACCTTTAGTTATATTAAGTCTGTAGTGCAGTAATAAACTATAATAGTCCATAACAATATAAACATGGTGCCTCAGGTCTGAAGATCACATGTGCAAGCTTAACATAGAATAACAAAAATAATACTTGAAGTACCACGTGACTTGTTCTGTCATGGGGTTTCAGTGAATTTGTTCTCTAACAAGCATCTATATAATTATGTCTCCATGTCTAAATATATTCTGACTACAATGGACTCAGTCAAACCCTGAGTTATATTAAGTCTGTAGTGCAATAATGAACTATAATAGTCCATAACAATATAAACATGGTGCCTCAGGTCTGAAGATCACATACGCAACCTTAACACAGAATAGCAAAAATACTTGAAGTACCATGTGACTTGTTATATCATGAGGTCATTTTAGCGAATTTGTCTCTATCAAGCATCTACATGAATACTTTGATATCTCATGTCAATAATAGGAAACTCATCTCTGCAGTAAATCATGCACTGGTCTTGTCAAATTACTATAGCCTCACTATAATCCTAAGAATGAGAACTTTAAAGATCAAGAACTAAGAAATGCACCTTTAATAATCTTAAGAACGAGTTTCCTTCACTTAATTTTATGGGTTTATTCTTTTATCATGACAAAATAAAATATGATCATGAATGTCTTGCCACCTATAATTTTTGATGACCATACAAAGTATGTCTTAAACTAATGACACTTGATTTTTCTTAGGCCATACAACTAAAAGTTAATGGCGTTCTTGCTAGTCTGTAACTCTGGGAGAGATTTGGTAGAGGACACCCTTCATTTTTAATTCTAACCTCTGCCCACTTGTCTACCTGTCCCCAATCTTACAACCCTGTGATTACTTCATACAGCAATAACAACAGCTGGTTAGTTGGGTTAAAACCTTTTCCTTCAATTCCTTTTCTTTTAACCTTCTTTTGATATTGAGTCCAACAATTTTATTCTTGTTTAGTTCAAGTGATGTTCTGTAGCAGCCTTTTAAGTCCTTACGAATTTTGTGATTTTGTATTTTAATATATCATGATGAAACAAATTCAGCACATGGATGGTGGTCCGAATTTAATGCATTATTCTTGTCAAAGCGTGAGTCGAACCTTGGGTTAACTAAAGATATTCAAGCATCCTAACGTTTTGAAGCCTGGATTGTGGTAGTAATTCAAATGTCTTTTATATGCAGGATAATCAAGGTTCTTGTTGTGCAGATTCTGCCGCGGAGGTACTCTCTTTCTGCTGTTCGTTGTGTTTCTTAACTAAAAATAAATAAGCCTCGTTTTGTTTTGTAGTGACAGTTGATATGTATGCTGGAGAACTACCTTCTTTATAATGAAAATCTGTCTACATGCACTAACTATCAACATTGACACTTGATCCCTGCATATCATAGTGGACTTGTGCCCACAGAAAGGAGCAAGGATGAAGCTTTCATCCATTCATAAATGCTCAAGTTTTCTTCAATCATTAACTAACTTTATTTTAGAAATGAAAAAGCAATTTTGTTGAGAGAACATGGTTCATTTAATTGACAATTTTCTTATCATTCGAGAACAGAGTTCATTTGATCGACAGTTTTCTTATCATATGCAGGTTATGTGTAGCCCAAACTAATGGTATACTTGAAAATCTGTCAGATTAAATAGTAAAAGTGATGAAGAGATTGATAACATAACAATGAAAATAAGAAAAAGGATAAAGAAGTAAAAATTCATGGTATCTTATTATTCCAATTGCCATTCATGAATCAGCCAGCAGTTTTACCAAAAAAGTGTGAATGTTTCAACTTAAATTTGGCAATGTAAGCTTTGGACAAAATGAATATAAGGCATTGGTTTTCGATGTCATGTGAATGATGGGTAATCATTACTTTTGTGTTTTTAATTGGCTTTAATAAGCAGGAGAGGATGTTTCCCTTTATACAGTGCCTGCGGATATTTTGCTTATTGTTCTTGCATTTGTACTAGTTACCCCTTCATCTGTATCTTCTGCGTGATCTTCACAAAAAGCTGGGGTTCTCAACTCCTCCAAGGAAACAAAATATAGAACGTTCAGATGTTCCAGATGGATTCATAGGAATGGAAGTACCTGAATTCTTAAGCAAGATTCGGCCTCTGTTTCCATCTCTTAGAAGGCATCTTGATCGTGCGGTACACATTCTTACTAAAGGTACTTGAACACAGTTTGTTGGGTAAGCTGCACAACTAGTACTTCCTATTTGTCTATATCTAACAGAAAAAACTGCAGGTCCGGAAACTTGTCAAGATCACTGGAAAACTCAGTCTAACCTGGCTGCGATTCCAGACATGACCAACATTGTTATTTCTACATCACCGGCTTTAGCTTCTATTTCAGTTTTCAAAGAGATACTTCGAAGCTTTGGCAAGGTAACCCTCCCTTCCACATTGTCCATTTTTTTAACCTATGCAATTTTTTAACGAAATTCTTAGATCACGTCTTCCATCCCCTACGTTCTTCATTCTGGGTAGAATCTTTAGTTCTGAAGTGTGGCTCATTGTTTCTTTTTGCCCTTTCTTTCGTAAGTGCAGATGCTAAATCGGCCAGATATTCTAAATGATAAATCAATCCTCACAGATCTTCTTCTGGCTTTCCAGCCAAAGGAAATATCAAATTGTTTCTTTAATGGAATGCACCTGATTCCTTCACCAGGAAATTTAGACTATCTGTATTCTGGTGCTTATGCTTTCCTACAAGGGGTCTTTGATGTTGGTATGTTAGTTTATATTTCATCAACACCTTTGTTTTTTTATGCTAACCAAAAGCAAAAATTGTAAGATTCTACTGCTACAGTATCTTTTTCTTGGCAGCAATTACCTTCTCATTTGTACTGGCTTCAGAAGTGGTGCTGACATTAGAGTCGATGGTTACATCCATCCAAATGTTTCTTGATAAATCTCTAAATGGGAATGGAAAGGTCCACACAGGAGCTATAAAGGAACTTCTTCCTTTTCTGAGAAACAAACTGGGGACTTGTGCTCAGAAACTCTTGATGCATAAATGTGATAGAGACGATATTGATGATAATTTGAAAGTTAAAGTGAGTTTATTTTCTTATACTTTCATATATGAATATGAATTTTTGTTGAAAATGTGAATGGTTACATTCTTACAATATTTTGTGTGGCTTAAAAAAATAAGTAGTAATTCTTTCCTAGTTGATGCAGGGGGAAATGGTCCAGAGGGTGCTTCGCATTTACTTGGAAAATTTCCAGTCGACTTCTGGTTTGATAAATGAGCTCGTTAGCTCTGTGTTATCTCAGGTGTGTCATTGTTTTTAATTCTGTTCCAGTCCCGCTTCTTATTTTTCACTTTATTTGGGATTACGTGATACGTGTCAAAAACAATTTCCATTCTATTATAACCTTTTTAATAAGCTGTGGAACTCTCAAGATATTATTAAATTCAAATGGCTATACTGCACTTGGTGACATTTTGTTTTGTGTCAGGTATCATCAGACAGAAATGCAGTAGAGGATGATAATCAGAATTTTCCTACCCTGTGCCCTTCGACATTGGTAATCTGGTACCGCGTGATGGTTAGCTCGCTACTACCACTGCTTGTATGTCTGAGTAGTCATATTATTTAACGTATCTATTGACAGAAGATGATTTATTATGCAGCATGAAGAGAACCTCGCTACACTTAACAAATTGGTAAGCCAGCTGTTCACGTTGTGTTTTCCGTCAGAGATCAAGAATGAGCTTGACTGCTTATTTTGGCTGGAATTTAGAGTTTTTCGTTATTTTATTTTCGTGATTAGGTCAAGGAAATTGCTGTTCTAAAGAAACCAAGAGTTGGCATTGAAGTGGAAAATGTTGAAAGACTCCTTAACAAATTACTGCAGTCCATAAATGTGGTAGTGTCTCTAGTTAGCATGTGCAGGACCAACGAAAAGGTGGTTCTCTCAAACTCTTTGTGGATATGTCTTTAGCGTCTGAAGCAAATGGACTTTTGACATTTAAGAATGGTGTGTTAGGTGACCGTGCATGCAATGGCAGTCAAGTATGGCGGAAAGTTCGTTGATTCCTTTCTCAAAGGTATTTATTACTGTGAAGATATAGTCCCTGATTTCCCCCACACTGGTTGATTAGAATTCAAAACAATAGATATGCTAAATGGGTTGCTCTACTTAGTGCTAATGGTTTCAGATGGTACTGACATTTGCTAACGCGCTATCATGGTGGGATTTAGACTTGTTAGGCCAACTCTCTGCTACTTCCTTACATTTGTCACCAGTTATATCTGTATGTCTTTGTCTCCCTTTTGTCTGTTGGTCCTGCTAGCCTGGATCATGCTACAGGGAGGGTATTATGAGCTTGTATCACACATTGGTTAAGTAAAATTCCTCAACAGCAGTCAATAAACAAAATAGCCTCATTCCTAATGTCAATGCTCTTCACACTGGAAGCTCCAGCACTTGCTGTAGGTAAATTACAATTTTCTTGTGTTGCTAAAATTTTATATTTTCTCCAGTTTTTGATTTCCTACAGGCCCAGTTTCAAACACACAGGGAACTCATAATCCAACTGGTGAGACATTTGAATAGGTTGATTGACACAAAGCAGGCCCGAGATTTTATGGTCCAATATTTACCTCCTTTGCACATTGTCTCAGGTTAAAGAGCTTCAGAAAGCAACAAGAACTATACAGACGCTATGTTCTGAAGCAAAGGTTTGCTCTGCAACTCCAATTCTTGTTATGAAGCATCTTTACTTCTTTACCTGGTAAATTCAGGCTTTCCCCTCGTGTGTATAACAAATTGCTTTATGACAGGGCTCAAAACAAACAGCTATCACGAGTAAAATTCCAGCAACAAAGAGATCTATGGAACGCTTTTTGTTTCATGTCAAGGCTCTTCTTTACTCAACTTCAAGTGGATGTACTTTCTGGATAGGTAAGCATTGATAAATTATGCAGTAACACTTTATGGGCCCAAGATTATGCTCTCTATGGAACTATTGATCTTTATATTTAGTGAAACACCTATATTGGAGTTCCATCTATATAATTTGATCATTTGAATTTGCCAGGAAATCTAAAGCACAAAGACCTGATGGGTCATGTGGTTAGCTCTCAAGCATATGTGGACGAACATACAGACAATGCTGATGAAGATCCTGCAGAGACTACCGTCAAGGATCAACCAACTAATGTAGTTAGCCAATGACGATAAAATGAGACTCAGAAAATGCGCTTCACATTTGTTGAAAGCATTTCTTATGTGCTTTCGAGTTCAGGGCTTTTCTCTGTGCGGGAGCAAAACACCAGGCTTATGCAGCAACTTATTATGTTCGTGGAATTGAATCTGCTTTGGCTTTTTAAGGAAATGAAGATCTCCCTGCTGGCTTGTCGTCTATATAGACCTTGTGGATGTGAGTGACAGTAGATGCTCATAGACCGTTTAAGAGAAGCCCTGAGTATTTTGTATAGTTAGTCTCTTGTGCAGTGTAGAACACCTTTTTTTAATAGTTTGACCACCAAACTGTTAAAACATTTCCTTCTGCTGGAGATATTCGATATAGGTATATGTATGTTATATGTGGTGTTTGGTGTGGACTGAACTAAAATACAAATGTCAAAAAGTATCGATATTCGTTAAAGAGTAGCAAAACACAGCTGAAATAGTGTTTGAATCTCATTAAAACGAGAATAGAATTTTTGGAATAGTGATTGATGGGAGAATGTGTGGTGGAAAAGTAATGAAAGTTTTTAGATTTGTGTGTAATATTATTTTANAATAAATATAAAAAAAAAAAAAAGAATGAGATTAAAATGGGTGTCAAAGGAAAAAATAACCTTAAAATTAATTAAAAAATCACACATTCTACATTAGGTTTGAGTTCCATGTTTTTTGAAAATTCATTTTTTCAAAACTTTTCATATTCTCTAATAAAATAATATTATATGTAAATTGAAATTTTTTTTTTTTTAATTTTTAACTCCACATTTTTCAAAAATCACTATTCAAAAATATATTTTCTCTCTCAAAATGGAGCTCAAACAAGGTTGTAAACAACATATTACAATTTACATTTTATTTCTTTAATTACTATATCATTTTTCTAAATTTCAATTACTTGAAGCATGATGTTCATAAAATGTTCTTTCTTAGTAAGAAGTTTACTAAAGTATTAAAAGTATTGATAAATCATTTGGATTTTTTTTTCCAACATTGTAAAGTAGAAAATGGGAATTTTTGTGATATTCCAACTAAAAAGTTATGTTCATTATATAAAAATTAAAAATAATTAAAAATGATTTTTTATATTAGTTTTTATTTTTGGAGCTCAAATTTAAATTTTAACTCATTTTAATTTGGGTTATTAGCCAAAAAATTATTGAGGAATGTACGAGTAATTTTCTTGGTTTTTGTTAATCTCTTATTTGTGAGTAAGCTCAATAAAAGTAGTAAACAAATACAAATATTGTTAATAAAGAGATATAATTTTATTTAAGGCTTGCTTGATATATATTTTACGAAAAATAATGTTTCTAAGAATGTACGATTAAAAAGTAGGGAAAAGATATGAACCCAATGTGTAATTTTTTTTTAAAAAATTTCGAGAACGTGTGGTTGAAAATGATTTAAAAAAAAAAAAAAAAGAGTTTCAATAAATCTGTACAAAATAGGAGCATATAAACTCGTGAGTAAATAAAATTATAGTAATGTAATCAGGAGCCTAAAAAAATTAATTTGTAAAGAGATACTTGAAAGAGAAAAGAAAAATATCAAATGAGAAAACAGCATTAAAAATTTGATAATTGTAAAATGTAACATCATTATATAGTTTGATTAGTTATTCTTAGATGGGAGTATTTTGATGTGTACAACTATTTTAATTATATATTTAGAAATCTTAAAGAGTAAATGTGTCTTTGTTTCCATG
This sequence comes from Fraxinus quadrangulata, assembly GCA_903798255.1. Taxonomy (NCBI): domain Eukaryota; kingdom Viridiplantae; phylum Streptophyta; class Magnoliopsida; order Lamiales; family Oleaceae; genus Fraxinus; species Fraxinus quadrangulata. Next base: position 47,361 of record CAIGRB010092819.1, on the reverse strand, counting down.
TCTAAATATATTGTAGTAGATAAAATGAAAATTTAATAAACAAATAAGGTGAAATTATCAACATTTAACATCAAAGTTTACCCATTTCATAAATAGTAGTAGATAAAATGTAAATTTAGAAAACAAATAAGGTGCAATTATAAACCTTGATGAGAACAATATTGAAACATAAAGAAAACCAAGAAATTTACCCAGGGACTGGTGAAATGAAGATAATATCACAAATTATTTTAAGACTATGGGTATAACTTAATATTTTTGTTATCTAATAATTAATAAAAAAATATATGTAAAAAATGTAATTAGCAGAATCACTTCTTTATAGAACCGTTTATCTAGAGTAATTTGTTTCTGTGGCTATCCCGAACTCATACCTCAAAATTCTTCGTGAACTTTAATATGAGTGAGATTTGAAAGGTTAAGAAGAGAAAAACATAAATGAAGAGAACATAATCTATCTTTGTTAGACAAAGGGGGTTGCTCCATATCTTCTTCGACTTCTGCTTTATGATAATCTTGTGACGATTCATTTACTATAAAATCTTCATCTGATGTTTTTCTCATGTACAATTCTTGCATTTAATTTTTTTATTGAAGATGTATACCAAATTCATTGGTAACCTACACGAAATTAGCTACTCTTTTAGGCCTGATTTTACACAAGAGATTCACCTTCAAAATAGCTAGATCAATTACAAAGAACTCAACAAGAAGAAGAAATCACATACTAAAAAACGAAGGAGCCAAAAAAGAGAGAAAAACGAAGAGTCTAGAAAATCAGAAAGTCATATGATTCAACATGAACCCAACAGAGGATATTATCTCATGAATAAATCTCAGCCATTGGTTTCATCTAAAAGTCCAAATTAGTTTAAACTAGCACAATCCGTGTGAATGCCCAGCTACCAATAAATAGATGCCACATAAACAACATTAACCAAATAAGCAGCAGACGGCATTTACACAAATAGCACTATTTTAAATGTGTTTTGAGAAACACAACTCTCACATTCTTCATCTTAGTTCTCAATAACACAATCTCTCTTGGTTATAGAGTTTGCACATGGAAAGACTGTTCATCATCATTTCCCAATACCTGCAAAAAAATTTACCTTGTGTTAATATGGAGTAAAGATAAACACAATTTAAACTTACATACAAGCAGAATTTTAGTCCCCATATTTGAGGAATTTTTATCAGAATGTATTTTAACAAGATTAACTTCACCTTGAGACTTTTTTTCTCTAATATAATGATACTTCATCTTAACAAGATTAACTTCACCTTGAGATAGTTTTTCCCTAATAAAATGATACTTCATCTCAATATGCTTTGATCTTTCACGATAGACATAATTTTTGCTAAATAAAAGAGCACTTTGACTATCAGTAAACATTGTAGGAGTATCATGCATGTAGTTCAATTCTTTTAAAATTCCTTTTAACCAAATACATTCCATAACAACTTCAATTATGGCTACATATTCATGTTCAGTGCTGGATAATATAACTATAGGCTGCAATTGAGATTTTCAAGTTATGCAATTGTCACCAAAAGTAAAGAAATATGCTGTAGTTGATTTTCTGCTGTCCTTATCACCAGCAAAATCAACATCTACACAACCTTTAAGGGTTAAATTTTCAGATCTTTTCTCATACACAAGACCAAGATTTAATGCCCCAACTATATATCTTAACAACCATTTGATTCCAGCCCACTGTGGCTTATCAGGATTGGACATAAATCTACTTAGAAAACTAATTGCATAAGCAATGTCAGGTCCGATTATTATCATAGAAAACACGACAAAACCTATAGCATTTGCATATGGTATGTTTCCCATCTCTTTCAATTCTTCTTCAAATTTAGGAGAGTGGGAATGAGAAAGGTTTATGTGTCCATCAAGAGGAACATTGACAGTTTTACTCTCTTTTATCCCAAATTTGGTTACAACTTTATTTAGATATGCTTCTTGTGTAATAGTTAACTTGTTCTCATGCACATTTCTATTTATAACCATTCCAAGAATTTTCTTAGCACTTCCTAAATCTTTCACATCAAACTCAAATTTTAAAAGATCCTTTAATTTTATGATTTGAGACTTGCTACGACTAACTAAAAGCATATCATCAATATAAAAAGTAAGTAGACTTTATACCCACTCTTAATATTATTACGGTATAAGCAAGTATCAAAATCACTCCTTTTAAAACCTATCTTTAGTACATATGCATCAAACTTTTTGTACCATTGTCTTGGACTTTGTTTCAGCGCATACAATAATTTCTCGAGTTTGTATACATAATCAACTTTATTCTTAACCTCAAAACCTTGAGGTTGACTCATGAATATATCTTCTTCCAATTCCCCATGTAAAAATGCAACTTACATCAAGTTGTTCAAGTTTCCAATTGAATTGAATAATAAGTGCTAAGACCAAACTGATTGTCTTATATTTGATTACAGGTGATAATATCTCATTGTAATCAACTCATTCTCTTTGACTATATCCATTTGCTACTAATCTTGCTTTGAGCCTAACAGGATCACTAGGGCGGTTACCTTTTTTAAGTTTGTAAATCCATTTACATTGTACTATTTTGTGATCTTTAGGTTTCTTAACTAGTTTCCATGTTTTGTTCTAAATTAAATATTGTATTTCTTCATGCATTGCCCTTATCCAGTTCTCAGATTTTTTTTCCATTAACTGCTTCTTCATAAGATGCAGGTTCAGCTTGTTCAAGAGCTTCACCTGAGACTAAGGCAAAGTCAGTCAGGTTCAATAACTCATACATAGGGTTAGGCCTGATTTGCCTATCCCTAGTAAGTTGATAATCTTGACTAGTGGTATGGTGTCTAAAGAAATAAGGTTTCTTTTCAGATTTGGGACATATCTCACATTCTTGATTGGCATGACAATGCCATCATACATTTTGATGGCAATATCACCAATCCCAATCACAATCTGAGAATTATTGTCTTCCATGTAAACCTTTCTTGGTTCTATTTCTTTGTAATTATAAAATCAAGACTTTTCAGGGCACATATGAAACATGCACCATGTGTCCAGAATTCAGTTTTTATTAGACTATCAAGTTCAGATACTATGGCTGCATTACTTAGATCATTATTATTTAGATCCTTTTATTTCTTTTTTCAATCAAAGCAGTCCCTTTTGAAATGTCCCAACTTCCCACAATTATAACATTTCTTATTACTTTTGTCTTTTGTCTTAGATCTAGTTTTAGATCTCCCTCTTCCCTTCTTATTTTGAAAATTAAATTCTTTCTTTTCAATTCTCTCTCTTACAAACAAACTTTCTTCTCTTAAGTTGGTTATATTATCTCTTCTTACTTCTAACTCTCTAGACCTTAATGCATCTATCACAATTGCTTGTGTAAGAGTATCCCCACCATATTTTATGGTATTCCTAATATCTTTATAGGATTCAGGTAAAGAGTTCAGCAATATAACAGCTAAGTGGTCATCCTCAAAATTTTTATCATTGTGTGCTAAATTCTTAACAATTATGTTATAGTCAATTATGTTTACTTCCAAAACTTTTCTAGGGTTCATCTTAAAACTAAACAACTTCTCTAACAAATATATTTTGTTAGGTAGAGTTTTAGCTAAGAACAGGGCATCTAAAGCAGTCCATAAAGTTCTAGCAGTTTTTGCACTATCAAATTGTCTAACAATGTTATCAGATAAATGCAAAATTATAGAGCTATATGCTATTTCATTCATCTCCTCAATTTCAGTTGGTTTTGCTTTCAACTCATCAAGAAAAGTTTCAGGATTATCAAGGGTCTTTGTAACCCTTTGTTGGACCAGAATGACCCTCATTTTCTACTTCCATATAGAATAATCCTCATTTTCGTCGAATTGTGATAATTCGACATTCGAACTCATTACGGACTCTGTAAAAATGTGACTTGTACTCGTGGACATAGTAGAAAATGTTTTGAAAATATTTTTCAAATAATTAGTGCAATGAAACCACAGAGTGAAGAATGTTCAAAAATTGAAGAACAGTAAAAACAAATATTTGACAGTATTGTTAATCAATTCAACCAAAAACCTCAGTCAAATATATATGAAGGTATGAAAGAAGCTCAAACAGATTATAGATATATAATGCAGATATATGTATTTCAGATTTTCAAATTAGTCACAAGAATTAAAAAAAAAAAACATATAACTTATTATGCATATATCATCTACAGAAAATACGAAACCGAAATTTAAAGAGGGTTTGGAAAGGTCTTACCAATACTGTTGAAAAACAGTATTATTAACACAAAGCCCTCAGTCGAGCCCACCAGTCACAACATTCGATCAACCAATCAAACTTACCCAAAGCCTGTAAATCAGTCATTGACGTCTCGCCCAGATTTAACACCGGCCAGAATCAAGATACCCAAAAATAATACACTATTTGTTTAGATCTTTGAAGATTTATACAAATATGTAATCAATATACCCAAGGAAAAAATATTTTGTAAAAGAAAACACAAACCCAGAGACCTTGAAAGCTCTGATACCATTTTTGTTGGGATTTTTCAGTGAAATAATTTGTCACAGTAAAAATATAAACTCATCATATGCATTACAAAGTAAAAACAAACACAACACCAATATATTTACCCAGTTCAACAAAAAATGGCCTAATCTGGAGAGCTTAGGAACAACCCGTTCCACTAGTGCAAAAATCACTTTCCAAGAGAGAAATTATATCAAACCACTCAGATCCAGTTTTAGTCACCGATTGAAAAACGATCTCCTAAAACAGTGAGTGAAAACTACATAGATCCTACCCAACACTTAGAAGATAACCTACACGAAATCAGTCACTCTTTCAGGTCTGATTTTACACAAGATATTCACCTCCAAAACAGCCAGATCAATTATAGAGAACTCAACAACAAGAAGAAAATATAGACTTAAAAACGAAGGAGCCAAAAAGAGAAAAATCGAAGAGTCCAGAAAATCAGAAAGTCATATAACTCAACAGGAACCCAAAAGACGATATTATCACATGAATAAATTTCAGCCATTGGTTTCATCTAACGGTCCAAATCAGTTTAAACTAGCACAATCAGTGTGAAGACCCAACTACTAATAAATGGATGCCACATAAGCATCATTAACCAAATAAGTAGCAAGCGGCAATTGACACAAATAACACTATTTTAAATGTGTTTTGAGAAACACTACTCTCACAACTTTGCATCCCCTTTTCTGCCCGCATGTGATCTATTTTATCCTATAACATTTTTCGCGTGTCTTAAAATTCAATGGGAGATCGCCTAATTTTTCTATATTTCACTAAACCAATTGAAGGGACGTCATTGAGAAATATTTGGTACTAACGAATTCAATAAGAGGCGACTTCCATAGAAAAAAGTTATAATATATAGAATTTTCTTTCTGTCAAATTTTTGTCTATATAAAATTGTCATTAAATTTAAATAGTTTCTCGACACATGAATTTCTTTTATTGAAGCAAGCATGTTCACGTACAAACTCCTATTAATTTATTATCAAGAAGTACACAGGAGAGAGACATGTTGAGTGATTGATGTAACACTTTCCAAACAATAAAGTAAATCGAAATAGAAAGATTAAATACGTTGAACGTTTTCTTTAGAAATATCGCTCGAAGAAAAGAACAAGATTACAATATATACGAGCATGACGGAAAGTCTAACTAACCCATCTAAGAATATTTTCCATGAACTCATTCCCATAAAAAAATTAATAAAATTTTCATCGAAGCCAAAAAGATCCGTTCCCCAATTAGCCTCGTGCTAGATGAGCACCAATCCTAGTAGCTATGAATCTCATCACTTATTTGTTATAGATTCCAAGATCCATCGACCAATCCACAAGCACATTGGATTGCCTTCAAAATCAATAAGGGTTGTGAAAGTTAGCCATAAGATCAGAGTCCCAAAAGCCATATGGACTTGCTTGTTAAACTACACGTGCTAAATATTTTGTTACTCAATATAACAATTGACAACAACTTTTTGTTAAAGCATAACTTACCCAAACAAGATCTTGTGCGACATGTGTATGTTTTTATTAGCTTTCATTAAATTTTGTCGTATAACTCGCCTACGTTATTCATATCTGGTCTCGATTGTGAGCAAAAGGAGGAGGGTCACAATAGGTTGATGGTTTTAACATAAAATTTTGTCGAATCCTATGACAGTTCCCAATGATTGCTAAGAATTTTTCTATAGATTTAACAATGGTTCGAATGGAAACACAAAAAGTAGTTACCAGGAAAGAAAATTATCTGCCCCGTAAGTATCTAAGAGCTAGCTAGTAATGGAAATGTGCTCAAAACCTTCCATAGTAACAAACTTTCCAAAATAGGAAAGGCATCTGAAAGTAGAAAAAATGTGCACTAAAAACAACATTTAACAGCACGAAAGATAAAATAAAACGGGTCGGGCCGACCAAATAGGAGTGTTTCTTTTCAGCACGTGGAGATATAAACCAAACACGTTTCACATGTCTGAATTAATTAACAATGTTGGCACACTGATATTTTGTAGGGTTTGCATTTTCGTATAAAACCCATTCAGAGTTTTCTTTAATAGTCCCATTCTACGTACTCTACTTAATTTGTAAATTGATGAGATTATCTTTCATCTTTTGTATGGAATTGAATTATATATGGAACGAAGAGAAAAGTTTTATGTAATGATCCGGAGGAAGTGAAATCAAAGGAAAAGAAATGAGGAGAAACTATTATTAACTTTTTCCATCCTTGCCATCAATGAGTTCGAGTTCGAGTTCTTGTAGTCAACCCGTGTAAGTTTGATATATATTTTAGTCCCTTTTTCGTCTTTTTTTGAGGGTCAACGACGGATTTTGGAACATCAATGACGTGTTCATTAATGTTCCAATGAACGAAAAATAGCCGTTGATGCCTTTTTCGTAAGGAAGATGTCTTTTATGTAGGATTCGTAGTTGAATTCGGATATTTTGCATAATAATAAGAATTATCTACTTTGCCACATGTTTTTAACATCTTGAATGACAAAATGAGGTGTGATAACAAGTTATTGGATGACAGTGTTGACGTCTGTTTTTTAAATTGACCAACGACAAAATGTCAAGTGACATTCTGTCAAGGAAAGTGACAAAATTGTCTGACAATGTAGCAAGATTGTAATCCTAAGTCTTGATTTAGCTATATATTATTACTTAATTATATATATATATATTATTTTATTTTATTTTATTTTGCTGGAGTTGCATGCATGAGATTGCATACGTGATTTTTCCATTTATACTTGTAGGACTAGTTGCTCATCAATGAGACAAAGGATTACAAATTTTCAGAGCGATTCAACTGAAAAACAGGTACATAATTTCCCATATGCTTTTAATTTTCTTTTTTAATGAATTAAAATCAGGGACTTCTCTATTTTATGTTTATTAATAAGATTGATAGGGTTAAGAAAAACATCAGCTCTAACAATTCCAAGAAAGTAGGCATACAGAAACTGATTAATGGATGAGAAAGAACTTAAGAAAATTCGCAGAAAACTTGGTGAATACAAATTTTAATGGCTAATAGTAGATTAAATATTGATTGGATTGTTTTATGTAATGCTCCTGCAGGCCATTGCTATCATTTGGCTTGCAAGAATGGAAATGGAAGAAAAATTAAGCAAGTCAAGAAATAGTAATGTGGGTTTGGCATCACCATATCTGCAATTTCAGTTGCATCCTACTATTATTAATCGTGGCCTCTCGTTAAAGAAATCTCTACAGAAGTTTCTTCAGAAAAGAAAAGATCGGATTCGAGCAACCATGCCTTACAGCCAGTATTTGTCCAATCGGTACCAAGCCGCCAAGGGAAAATGAGGGTGTGGCAATGAGGCTTTTGGAGAAAGTTGTAAACAGTGAAACGACATTTTAATGGTTAAGAAAATTGCTCAAGAAGTTTCAAACAACATTTTAATGAAACGATGGAAGTCTTCGAACTTTGTTTAGTTGCAGCATCAACAATGAAACTTCTAACAGAAGCAATCAGAACAAACGTCTCTCCATAATCAATACTCAATACCATAATATTCTTGAATGAATTTTGATTTTATGAACTCATTTTCAATTTTGCAATCCAATATATTTGTTTAAAAGGTATGTCAACAAGATCCCATGTGGGTCGAGATTAAAATCTAAATACGAGAAAAGAAGAAGAAGATGACTTACCTGAGATTGGTTTCTTAAAAATGATGCCACTTTTAATTCAATAAAGACATAAGATGTGTACCAAGTTGTTCATACAATGAAGAGGTCAAAATTGATGACTTATTAGGTACGAAAAATTTTGCTCTGTTACCAAAATAATACCCAAAAAAAAAAAAAAAAATGAATATTGTGAATTGATGTCGTAAAATATACAACAATGCTCTAAGAGAGATTCGAGAATCTCCTGTATTCTGATAGATACTGTTAATATTCATATAATCCATCAATCTTGAAAGAAATTTAAACCAGAAAATAAAACTGCATTCTTGATTCCGATGTTTGTACAACTGAAAAATGTAGTTCACAGAGTAAAATGAAATTCCTTCCAAGTAAATTGAAAAACTACTCTACAAATGTGCATAGCCACTAGTTTTGATACTGATATTATGTTTACTTGGTCAAAAGAGGCTTTAATTTCGGTTTTCCATTGAAATTTTTCCTCGTGCAGGCAACAACATTACCCCTAATTTTGTGCTCTATAGATATATAGTAACCAACAGCCAAATTTAGAGATTAATATTGGATTTTTTTTACATATTTGGAGAGGAAAAATGACAATGGAAACTGATGCAGAGAAGCATATAAACAGTAAAAATCTGAAGAAGAACAGAATTCAAGTGTCGAACACAAAAAAACCTCTCTTCTTCTATGTCAATCTTGCCAAGGTAGGTACTCACCTCTCTCTCTCATGATTGGATCCGCCTATCTTTTTCTTCTTCTTCGACCATAAAATGATCATCCTATCATGCTAATGTTGTCAGCGGATGCTCCTATTCTACGCTTTCGCAACGTAGCATGTGTGTAACCATTTAAGGAGATCAATATAATTGCTAGAACAATGTTAAAATTGAGATATAAACATAATTTCTTTATGATGCAGAGGTACTTGCAGCAGAATACTGAGATTGAGCTTTCAGCTTTGGGCATGGGTAACAATATTCTAATTTATATTCTTAAAATTTAGAGAGAAGATAAATTTATTTATTTATATTTATATATTCGGGGACCTTAAATTCACATATTTATGACTAATTTGATGAGAAATGTGTGGTTGAGCTGACATTTTTTTTTGTACAAATCATTACAGCAATTACCACAGTTGTCACAATAGCCGAGATTCTAAAAAATAGCGGATTTGCCACTGAGAAGAGTAAGTAATTACTCTTAACAAAGATTAAATTAGGAAAAATTGCAGTTTCAGAGTGACAAGTTTCCTAATATAATTTTAATCTTTGTTGTGGTATTATTGGAGCAGAGATTTTAACATCCACAGTAGGAATGAAAGACGAAGCCAAGGGACGTTTAATTCAGAAAGCTAGGGTCAGTACCTATATGCTCTTGTATTTATTATGTAACGTTAAATTACCTCATCTAAAAGGAACAATTTCACGTATATTTACATCATCAATAGTCCCCTTACGTGCACAAGAAAATTTATTTTTTCACTAAAAACCTGACAAATTTTGCCTGATTTTGAGGGTGTGGGGCTTAATTTTAAAATAGGATAAACGGGTTTAGTTTATTTTTATACATTTACATCTTCAACGTGTGAAATCACCTCATTTAAAAGTTTAAACCGTTAGAAAATAAAATGATTACATGAACACATCGTGGTCTCCTCATGTGTAGACTAGTTTCTTTATGACTCCTGAATTTTTAATTATTGAGTGGGATACCTGTACTTTATGAGTTTTGCGATACTATGTTGCACCACTCATTCTTGAGCAACGCTGAACTTTTCGTTTATAAATACACAATAAATGAACAATCTTTTTGATTTTGCATTATGTTCAGATTGAAATTGTGCTGGAAAAAGGTGAGAAATTTGAGACACTGATGAACCCAAGCCCAGCAGTAGTGCAAGAAGCAACTGAAAATGGGAAAGTTGAAAACAAGCAGTAGCATCTCAATTCTCAACAGATGGCCTGTTGTTTGTATTCTAAATGTTGGCTTCCATTCTTACCATCTCTGTCTTTGTTTCCGTTTAATAACAGTGAAAGAAGGTTTCCCATTCATTTTGTCATATGTTTCTCTTACATGACCAGGTGGTCCATTTATTATCATGTTTGGTATGATAAAACTGAATGAGGTTTAAGGAAGAAATAGAAACACGAGCTTTTCATATAACCAAACAAAACTTTACCAGAATCGAAATATTTCAGAGTTCAATATAGCATTGAACAACAAAAGTCCTTTTCTTTATGCAAACCAAAACTAAACATAGACAACTAGTAATAATCACACAGACTCAACTTTAACTCCTATATACAGAAATAGAAAGACAAAAGGATAAAGAAGTGGCTTACTTCCCAATTGATTTAGAATTTCTATAACCAGCTGTGCATCACAGTTACCTTCATCTGGCATTCCAGAAAGTCGAATCATCTTCTACCATAAGAAGGCATCTGAAAACAGATTATAGACAAAATTTTAATTAGTTGTGCAATAATATACGAAATATTTTCAGGAAATCGAGCATTTCTTGTATATATTAGAAGTTCTTGAATATACGATTAAACGTAGTATAATAGCATAAACATTACTCTCACACCCTATTGCTCAACAAAATCATTACCAAGAGTAGACTAATCCGTCATTTTGGAAGAAACAACACATTAGTAATGATTCACTTACGATAGTCATTCAAGAACTATTTGCATGTTTATCATAGCTAACGGGTTGCATCCCTTCTTACCTTGAAATTTTTTGATACCTTACGGAGATGCTTATGTAATCAACTATTAACAATATTTCGAACTCGGTATTCATGTAGCCATTTGATGCTTCTTTTTAAATATTCCCATTTTTCCCCCACTAATCTGAATCAGAAAAAAAATTTATCCAGTATGCTTAACTTTTCATCACATATCTTTATATGTCGTACAAAAACAAAGGCTTCCTACATTTGAAAACAAGGCATGGACTAGGCTCACAAAAGGTAAAATACATGACTTATAGAGTTTCCTTATTAATTCTAAATCAATGCATAATTTATAACTCAATTGTAAACATGTCTATATGCACAATGACAATGAGTCAAATCCATTACGAAGGGAAAATAGACAGGAATAAGATTGACAATTAAGATGACTTTGTAAAGTGTTTACCTTTAAGGTGGAGCTCAGTTATAGAAATTCACATTGAAAGTTGTCGTCCTCTTCTGATTAGAGTTGAATGTACTTCTTGCTGGCGAAAAGGTATTCTCAAATAAATTCAAGTCCCCAGGTACCCTTCTCAAGTGATAACAGCATGTTCAAGAAAACTTTGTTCTACCTTTCTAATGTTTTTCTCGAAACAGAACATCATGTTTAGGAGCATCTAACTCATATCTTGAATGACGTGTTGGTTATATTTGAATCCACTATTCCCTTCATAATATATTCAAAATTTCAATGAAAAAGCAGATTGTTCTTGAGGTTTGCTTTGCTTTGTATCTTTTGTAAATGATTCCCTCACTCTCCACTATTTTCTTGAGACGCCTGCCTGTATTCAAGGTCTTTGGAAACACTTACATTACGCTCTTCCTCTGCTGAATTGTCTCCATCAGTCATCTCAGAGTAGACCTCATTTTTCGAGAATAAATTAATCTTTTCTTCCAATTGTTTTAAACATCGCAAGATATATTGTTTTTCATCTTCAACTTCCACAAAGGTCTTACCGCCCTTATTTCCAAACAACTTCAGTGCTTCAACAACTTTATTGATAATATCAAACTTATCATCATTTGAACTGTGAAATGAAGTGGTATTAAGTTTTTTATGGTTTGTATCTAATTGTGCTTCCTTCAATTCACCTGCACCAGATTCAGGATTTGGCATCAAAATGTGACCTGACAATGATACATCTCCAAGTTTGTTCTTGTGCAGTTCGAGTTCAACCTCTAAATTTTGAATCTCCTTCTCCTTCTCTGCAAGCAGGTCATTTGCTTTCTGCAGTGCTTCGCCCTCATACTCAGCTTGCTCTTCCTCCATTCTTAGGCATTGCAATGTCTCCATATAGAGGGCTGCCTTCTCTTCCTGTAATCTAGTAATCATTGCCATTGCTTGATTAGCAGCAACTGCAGAAGCATTTCTCTCTTCCTCCAATTCTTTATATAAAGCACCTATTACTTTTTTATCATGCCCAACCTGACGTGTTAATCGATCTATCACAGTTTCACCTTCGATTTCACTAATAGTGCTTCCATCAAGAGATATATTAGATTCATTTCTCTCAAGCGAAATCCTTCTTTGTAATACCTGCACCCCTATAGGGTTAGAAGCATCAAAAGTTCTAAAATCATCGCTGTTTGCAGACACCCTAGGGCTCGTATTGTTTAATGACGGATCAGTTCCCCGAGAAGATATTTGTGACAGCAAGTGCTTCACATCTTCACTGGCTCTCTCAGAATCCTTCATAGACTTCTGTTGTTCTAAGAGTCTTCCGGAGAACTGTCTTCCCATATTGCCAACAGCTAACTTATAAGCATCGCTAAGATCCAAAGAATTAGTTTTCATTAGCTGAAGTCGTGTCACTTTCAAACTAGAAGTTTCTCCACCCTCAAAGGTAACTTCTCTCTCTAATTCAGCCATGGCTTTGGCATCTACAGCAAGAATGCAAAGAAGATAATAAGGTAGGCAAAATGGTCAAATGCAACTGCCACATCATATTTTCAGAATCATCTTCATTCTTCTTTAAAAGAAGGAAGCAGAAAAAAGAGTAAAGCCATTTCAATAGCATATCAGGCTATCAACCAATTTTGAAACTCATCTTGATTTATTTTTTTCTCTAATTATTTAAATAACTATTTTAGGAACAAAAGATGACAAAAAAAGTGAAAAAAAATTATGCATTCCAGACCAACAGAGATTTGAATCCACCTAATAGTAGCTGGAATTGGAAAGGTAAGCAAATCCAACAGAAAAGAAAAGAACAAACATGTTGAGAGATAAAAATACAATAACTCACCAGTCTCTTTTGATTCATCATTTTGAGTCCCAGAAACCTTGGGCAGCTGAAGTACCTCGTCAAAAGTTATGAGTTCAGATGGTAGCACATAATCATTTTTGTGGTTATCTTGTTGCCAGTTAAGTTCCTCCAACCCATGATGTTTAATGGGTGACTCAGATTTTGTATTGCAGCAGGAATTATTAGCGCCCAGTTGCATCTCTGACTCTGAAAGTGAAAGCTTGGTTGAAGAATCTGGATATATCAATTTCTCTAGAACTTGATTGTCAGCAAGAGAAATAATTGGAGGTAATGGTTGTACATACTCAGCAGCTACATCTTTGTCCCAGACTCCATTTTCCGAATAAGTGCACGAGAACTTTCATCATCAGAAAATGGAGTTTCTGATTCAATATCAGAAGTAACATTGATCTTCGCATATTCCACATGTGACAAAGAATCAGCATGAGCAATAACCAGAGGTTCTTGTGACTCCATTAATTGAATAAGTGCATGAGCACTTTCATCATCAGAAAGTGGAGTTTCTGATTCATTATCAGAAGTACCATTGATCTTTGAATATGCTACATGTGACAAAGGATCAGCAGCTTTGTTCCCCGGATGGTGGAAGTTGGATGATGCATTTTTAATCTCCTTCAACTCATCCCTATTAGGTGCAGATGCTTCAGATAAATGTGCATCAAGCTCAGCTTCCTCAGTGTTGATTGGTTTAGTTTGAATTAAATTATCAGCATAACTTGTAGATATCCATTTCTCATTGCAACAGGAACACTCTCTCGTGTCAGATGAACCGAGATTATGTTCCCACGATAAAGAACCTTTATCAAGCCCAGAATGAGGCTCAGCCCCCAATTTGCCGACCAATAATCTGTACTTTTCAGCACTTGACTTGTTTATTGTGGCAAATGAGAAAAAGCAACTTTCACATGTGTCATGAACATCAACAAGATTGTTGTGAAGATGACAAAGAACTAAAGATGAAATCTTTAACTTGTGCTTGTGGCATATCAGATCCCAATAAAAACCTACTCTCTCATTGCCCAGAACATGATCAAGTCTTGAACAGAGCAAACACGGAATTTGCAAGTGGCTATAACGAGCAAACCTTGTAACTAAATACGAGAAACCAGCATCGACAAAGAGCATAAAAATCAGCAACCATTCATGAACTGCTCTAACTAGAGCTGTGACAATACTAGGGTAAACTTTCTGCTGAAATTTAACGGTCGGAGTCCCCCTTGAATCCATTGATCAGTTGTTACTTAACGAGGAGAGAACTCTAAAAACACCTCAATGGAACAGTAACTCAATATTCCCAAAATACAATAGACAGTCCACGGGGTAATCTAATGCTGTAAACATAAAGAAATTCATAAAGTCCCGAGCTAGCAGTGCAACTTCAATAAAACTTTAACTATACATATATTTATGAATGAGCTAAAAAATCCACAGCACAATCAAACTATGCATTCATGATATTCACAGAATCGCACATAAGGCCTTATCATAAGCCCCTTAGAGAGGCAAAAACCAAACAAATATTGGAATATGCCCAAAATAGAGAGAGAGAGAGAGAGAGAGAGAGAGAGAGAGAGAGACTTGGAATCAAGATCTGAAAAAGTCGAAGAACCCTGATAAATATTACTGCCAAATAAACAAATTAATTAAATGATTTAAAAAAATAGAAGATCCAAACCCGCGATCTCTGAAACTCAACCCTACAATTTTCCAAAAGAAAATACAAAAAAGGAAGCAGAATGAAACCTGGTAATCTGAAGAATCCAAGAAAACAGTTGGGCGTTTCAAAAACAAGCACTTTCACCAAATGAAACAGTAATAGTTACAAGAACAGAATGAGAAGAGTCAAATCAAGAAGAAAATAAAAGACAGAGTCAATCTTGTATTAGAATAATGTATGTATTGGTGGATTGACGTAATGTAACCGAAAGTGTGCGCACAGTTCTACTAAGAAAATAAGTGCACGTAGCTTTTACAGAGACGCGAATGATTCTTATAATATAAATATTGAAAAACCAAAGTTCGAAGAAGAAACGACGGCCGACCATATCCAAGTACAGCCCACATGGCTTACAACTGATTCAACTCGCGTTTGATTTCGTTGAAAATCAAAATTTTATTAGAATTATTCTATTTGTACTTAAAAAATGCTTGTTGTGTATTCCTTGATAATATTTTTGTTGACCTTGTGTATGGTCAAGATTTGTGTCATTGATTATTTTAAGTGTTTGTTTTTAAAATTAAGAGAAAAAATATAGACCGCGTACCAGATTGTATTAACAAAATTGTTTTTTATAAGCTCCTGTTTGGTACGGATTAAAATCTAAAATTAAATTCAAATTAAAGTTAATAATTAATTTTAACAACAATTTTATATGAGCAACAATTTTTTAGCCGCAGATTTCATTAATTTTATCAAAATTTACTAAAAAATCAATTTTAATCCGTGTCAAAGAAGGACTAAATTTTGATTGTAATGTCATGAAATATATAATTAAAATTAATTATTAATTTTGAGTAATTTTTTATCAACTTTTTTTTTAAGCAAAATCAAATGGGTATTGACTCTAAATTTTGACCTTGTGTATGGTCAAGATTTGTGCCATTGATTATTTTAAGTGTTTATTTTTAAAATTGAGAGAAAAAATATAGACCACGTCACGCAATGTCAACCAGATTGTATTAACAAAATTGTTTTTTATAAGCTCATGTTTGGTACGGATTAAAATCTAAAATTAAATTCAAATTAAAGTTAATAATTAATTTTAACAACAATTTTATATGAGCAACAACTTTTTAGCCGCAGATTTCATTAATTTTATCAAAATTTACTAAAAAATCAATTTTAATCCGTGTCAAAGAAGGGCTAAATTTTGATTGTAATGTC
>CAIGRB010092819.1:0-30186 GCA_903798255.1 Fraxinus quadrangulata | reverse complement strand
AAAAAAAAAAAAAAAAAAAGAGTTGCTACCTACAAACCCCCACCCTACCCCTACCTTTGCACCCCATCCCCTTTTCCTCAGCCACCGTCAACGTCGGCACCACTACCGGCCAATCGACCACAGTTACCCATCTTAGACGGTGGTCAAAATAGTTACCATTTTGTCCTTTTAAAAATAGTTAAAATATGGTCAAAATAATTGTTTTAGTCAACTAACGAAAAAAGTGAATGGATTCCATCAATTTGGATTCAGGATGCATATTTTTGAAATGTTAGTGATCGTTGCTGACACAAATTGAATGTTAGGTTAAAATTTACAAAAATTGAAAAAGTTAAGACCGTTACTATAATTTTCCCTATATATAATGCAATCCAAGTTCTATCTCTAAATTCAAACCTAACTAATCTCTTTTTGATGAAAGCAGAAAGCATTCAAATTCCAAAATTTACTTCGTCTCTCTCATTTCTTTCTCAACTCGACGACTTCATCAATAGAACAAAACTATTCTTTTTGCAATTAACCAGGCTTTGGTAGAAGATATTTTATTTTTATAATTTGAAATTCATTTTTTATGATAGATACTAATTAATAAATTATTGTAAATGTAAAATCATATATGTATATTCAATTTTAGGGTGTTTAACATAAAACCTTCCGATCTTTGTCTCTATTGCGAAATACCTTGATGTACTTTTAATTTGGCGGAATACACCTAGAAGGCCCAAACTTTGCATGATATAATATTTTCTTCTATTTTCTTGATAAAATTTTGTGAAATGAAACTATATTCTCATTTTTAATAAAACAAAAAAGATAAAGAATTAATTGTAATCGTAATTCCAAAAATTTCAAAAGTAAAAAATGCAAACGATCCTGAAATAAATAATTAAAATTTTTAAAAAATATATCTTTTTCTCCCACCTACCCCATCTTTCCTTCTACTCCCAACCACCATCTATATCCCTACTTCCATTTCCATTGCTAGTGACGTCGAAGAAAGAAATGGGATTATGATGAGGTGGAGATAGTGGGTAGGAGGAAGATGGGGTACGTGGGAGAGGAAGATATTTTTTTCTTTATTTTAAAATTTTAATTATTTATTTTAGACTCGTTCGTACTTCTTAAAAAGATTAAAATATGATTGCAATTAATTTTTTTTAATTTTATTTAAAGAGAAGTGTATATTCATCATTTCACATGACATTATCGAGAAAATGAAAGAAAAATATTGTATTCCGTAAAGTTTGGACCATCTAAGTGATATTCCGCCAAAATGAAAAAATAGAAATATTCCGTAATAAAGGCACAAGTCGGAGATTTTGAATTACCCTTCAATTTTAAGTTCCATGATATTTAAAATAATCTTTAAAATAACCTAGAACTCTAAACAAGATTTAGAATTCAAATCAAAATAACACTTAAAAGATTATTGATTTGTCCGTGTGGCAAAGCCAAATTGGACCATATTAACTCTAAGTTAACACATATTTTACTACTTGTTTTCGTAGTTCAAATTTGGGACGTACTAACTTAGCATATACTTATTTGTTAATTGCTTTGTTACGTTGTTCCTACCTTGTAGGTTTAATGTTCAATTTTTGTTGTCTTGTCTTTCTGTTATTGATCTGTTACTACTTTGTATTTTCATTTCTTTTTCTTTTCGCAATTTTTAGAATTTACAATTAAAAAGTCAACCTTATGCTAAAGAAGAAATATATGGCTTTCATACTTCAAAAAGACACTTCACGAATGAGGACTTGTGGAGAAAGTAGATCTAAATTCTATTGTAGATAAATGTAATATTTTAAATTCTTAACATGAACGACTTAAGTAAATAATGTCATTTTAACAATTTTTCATGTTATATTTATATTGAATTTCTTACATTTCATCCTCTTAATGAAAATCCTAAATCTGCGAGAACAATTTGAAAATATTAAGAACGTGGAGATATAAATTGGTAGTTTTGAATTTAACTTCGAATAGACAAAAAGAGAAAATTTCTTGGAAATAATCAAAGTAGCATGAAAAAACAAGAAAATAACAAAAACGAAAAAGTCTTTTTTTTTTAAATTTTAATAGAAGATTAAAGTTATGACAAGACTACTCTACTACCGACAGGTGCCACCCCCGCAGAAAATTAAG
Organism: Fraxinus quadrangulata; assembly: GCA_903798255.1. Lineage (NCBI taxonomy): Eukaryota > Viridiplantae > Streptophyta > Magnoliopsida > Lamiales > Oleaceae > Fraxinus > Fraxinus quadrangulata. The sequence continues at coordinate 28,041 of CAIGRB010092819.1, read as the reverse complement.
CTGTCGACCAATCAGATTTAAGATTCCTTCTAGTTTCTTTTTTCTCTCCGTTATGAATAAATCTGTACTTGGGTTAGGGTGCGTGCATAATTTTGTAGGGGTTGTGCTTAGTGTACATAAGGGATATCATAATGGTGTCCCTTATGAATACCAAGAATAATCCATTTTGTTGCTGTCCAATTCACCATAATAAAGGAGGAAAAATGCTATAAGTATAAGAAAAATTCACAGATTTTTGCACAGGAAGACAACTTTGAAACAAGTGGTCGATTTAATCATATCTCAGAGCTAATTCAAACTTTAGGCAAGTAAGAGCATATATAAAACACTATTTAAATATAAGATCATCTCTATTTTAAAGAGTCAAACCTTAAAATTATGATCAAACATATGATCATCTTCAAATTCGGTATGCCTAAAAGCCTCGGAAAGATTCCATCCGACGTAAATGCTTCAGAATAAACAAGAAAGCTAATTATTCAAGCTTCAAGTTCCTTCGAACATAAATGCCTCGAAACAAGAAAGAAGTCAGACTATCATGAGATCTAAATAACGTCCCCTGTAAAAACCTCCGATCGAAGGAATATTTGGGTCAAAACTATCATGGGATTGAAAAACATCCCTTAAGGCCTCAATTTGGAAAAAATTATCTGGGTCTCTTGACTTTCATATAATTGAAAGAACGTCTTTCATAAAATGCAGTGTTCTAAAATGCGCGCATATACTTTATTTATGCTCGCATATGCTCGAAGCATTTTCGAAACATCTCGCATATGTATTATGCATATAATAATGCGGTCAATTCATTTCATTAATTGCATATGCACGCTTAAACGTCAAAATTCACTCGTATTTGTGTTAAAAATTGTGGCAAAATTAGTTTAGCAAAGTCCAACCCATTTTATAACTTAAAAAAAAAACAAATTGAAACCAATAAATATCAAATTAACCCAAATCACCCCTCAAGACCCATGAATTATACACAACAATCGATAGGTTTTGACGTCTTATAAAAATCAAAAATCAAAACAAATTTTCCATAGAATTGCAAACTATTTACGTTGAGCCCAAACCTCATTCTTCTCCAATTTTTCTTTAGTTTTACTACAAGTGATGTTAGTAATAAACAATCTTTGATTGTTGATGGTAGTGATGAATAGGAAGAGGTTAATAATGACATCCTACCATTTATAGGATGTAATAGAAATTCTCGAGTTCAAATAAGAAAGTTCGAAAAAGATGATTTTACATCAGATGACACATAATGACTTGGTTGAAGAGAAGTTTGAATTGAAATTTGATAAAGAGTTAGACATTATTTAAAGTTTTTTAAGTCGACGTTCATGTCTAATCTAAATGTGAGAATTGAGTATCAAGTAATTGTAGTATTTATGATTTTGAGCACTATATTTTTGTTAAAAATTTAAAGAATATGTATAAAGTTCAAGTAATTGTTTTATGATTTTGTGCATTTTTTTTTTTTGAAAATTTGAAGAATATGTGTAAATTTTAAAATAATGCGTTATTTTATTTATTTATTTAGAATATTAAAAATTAGAAAATACATAATTACGCATATGCTTCACATAGGCATTCATATTTTTGTAATGCTTGATACTCGATCAAAACGCATTGTCACTCACTACGTATTTTAGAATTATGATAAAATGTCTCAGATTGAAATAATACCTGGATCGAATTATTCAGAGAATGAAAGAATATCTTAGATTAAGAAAAACTTAGGGATTGAAAGAAACGTCTTTCGCTAAATATCTCAGGATCGAAATAATATTTCTGACTAAAAAGCCACTCAACTATCCAAACTTTTGATTTTTCCCAACATAGATGCCTCACAACAAAAGAGAAACATTGAGATAAGTCAATTATACAAGCTTCAGACATCCTTCAACGTAAATGTCTTGAAATATTTATGAAGCCAAGCATCTACAAGCACCAGATTTCTCCAAGGCCCAATTTCTTATACAAGGAGAGGGGCATTAGATTGATGCTAGCCCCCTAGATCACAAAGTGCTAGACTCTCCAATTGTGCATGTAATTATAAAGTTGTTTGCGTTCTTCAATTTTTGTAACAAAAGAGAAACATTGAGATAAGTCAATTATATAAGCTTCAGACATCCTTCAACGTAAATGTCTTGAAATATTTATGAAGCCAAGCATCTACAAGCACCAGATTCTCCCCTACAAAAATGCCTCGGGATACATATGGAATTGGAAATCTTCAAACTTCTAATCCCTTCTGACATAAATACCACGGAATTAGTAGAGTCAATTTATACGCTTCAATCTACGCTCAGTATAATACTCCGAATGCTTCGATCTACAACATCGGGCATAAATGCTTTGATTTACTATGTTTCTATCTCCGCACAGTATAATAATTCGGATAAGCAAGAAAAGTTGTGCAATAATTAAAACTACTGTTACGCGTTTTCTATACCGTAAAATATACCGCAAATTTTTTTTAATATATGAATAAAGTTAGAGTGTTGAACCCACTAGGATAGTAATTTAATTTTATACTAAGTGCTGCAATTGTGTAGCCTTTATTTATCTAAATGAATGAATTTTTGAATCAATATTTTATCCTAACTAGGGATGATTGTAACAAATTTAATGAATAAATGCAAGTTTTAAGAATTTATCAATGGGAGAGAGCCTAGGGTTATGATCTTACCTAACTATCAAATATGATTTTCAAACCCTAGTTATCTCTAACCAATTTCTATGTTGATAAGCAATAACCCTAATGTAATTCTAATCCCTTTCTTGAGCGTCCGGCAAAATTAATCCTAGAAATTAATACCAATATCTTTTTTCCGAAATAAAATAAAGATTTATCAAGATCGTGGTTCTTAGATGGAACAAGTTTCATAGATTCTATTCTTTCTCTCAAAAATCGTAAAATCTAGGTTGTGATCGTGCCTAAATTCCTCTATCTCGAGTATCAGAATTGACTAGCATCTAATCATTCAATTAGTGGCAAAGTATTAAATCAATAACGCAAATAAATGGAAAGAAAAATATTATAGAAATAACTAAAAAAAATCATATCATATCCTCAAGTTTTGGCTAATCAAACCCTAAAAAATTATATATTTCATGATATGAGACTTGAAGTCTATACAATTCATAAAGAATAACACGAAGAGAAGAAATATAAGACTATTTTTTGGATGGTTGAATCGATCTTCTTCGTCAAGTTGCCTTTGCTTCCTTCTTGATTTCTTGAATCTTGGCCCCTTCAATTATCTCCTTCAAAGTGGTCTCTATGTTTGTATTTATAATCTTGTCAAGTCTTGAGAGAATTTGGAATGGATTGCGCCAAGAAAATAGTCCAAAAAAATAAAATAAAACAATCTTTCCGCACGGCGGTGCCTCGGTGCTGGCATTGCAGCGCCGCGACTCTTCTTCCAGTGGTGCTGTGACACTACACATTTCGTTTTTGCTATTTTCCAGGCACTGCGGTGCCACACTTTCTTCTTCTTCTGTGTTACTTGGCTAGGTGTTGTGATGCTCGATTTTCTGAAAATTTCTTCTCATTTTTCCCTTCTTTTGCACCTTATTGCACCACCATCAAAACACATATAAATATGTTCTAAACACATTCAAGAACAACTAAATAAGAAGCTAAAGTGGTGTTAAAAAAAGAGTAAAATACACTCATCAAACGCCCATATACTCAATATTTTGCTTGTCCTCAAACAAATACAAAGAAAAAGATCTGGATTAATGATCATACAAACACAACTAACAAACGAACTTATATAGAACAAGTTTAGTTAGATATCTTGCCTTTATAGCTCAAGATTGAAAACGTGATATCAAGTTCTCGAACCACTTCAAAGCTATAATACAAAAGCTAAATTCTCACATATTCAATGCAAAAAGGGTGTGTGTGAAGAATTAAGTACAATGCTGTACATTCACAAGTTGATCCAATTACCGATCTCAAAAGTCAAATATATTTTTTCTTCGTTAGTGGGATTCATACATTCCCAAACATGTTTTCTTTCATTCTCTTCCCAATGGTGTATTTTAAGGTTGATTTTCAAACCACTATTCCTTACCCTCTCTAGTCAGGTTGGACTTAAACTAATTACAGTTCTACCTATCAACAGATGTAGATTCTCTTTATTTTTGACTCCTTCAACATCCAAGAATCAGCCTAGTTACTAACCCCTTATCAAATGTCTAATCCTTAAAAACAAGTGTTAGGGGTTTATTCAAAGCATGTAGCGTGTTTTTTGTTTCATATACCTGCTTTTTCATATGTATGTTTTCATTAATGTTCTGAGCGAACTTCTCTTCATTAAGCTTTTTAAATGGCTCATGTAGCGAACTTTTGACCTATGACTCCCAAGTTAGATGACTTTAGGGCATCAATTTTTAAATCCTCTCAGGCTTAATCACTCGAGTCATAAATGCTACGAATGAATGTTTCACATGAGATTATTATAGTTGTCCTCATTGGGATCTTTTAGGGTAGCTTACAATAATGTAGCTTTTCTCTAGTTTTCAGTGATTATAGCAAGGCCCCTTATTAAACACATATTCTCAAAAACCAACCCCTAACTTAAGGTTTTTACCCAATTCTCATCCCATCGGTCTTAAACAATCGTTGCAAAGTTTATCCCACGTGGAATCTACATCTATCCGAAGTTTCCCTATAATAACTCAACCACCCAAATTATCCTAGATTTGATTTAATAATATAATAATGTTTAGTAGGTGTTTGGTTTTAGCATCTTAGTTCTCCATTTCAACGAATAAAACATGGATCAACCTATTCATTTACAATATTACAATCAATTCACATGCATAGTTATCTCACGTTTCACATGAATAAGCCAAAAAAAAAAAAAGCCACGTAACTTATCTAATGCATAAATCAACACAAGCGTGCGAAAACAACTATATATATTTAGCACACAAATCCCTCAAAATAAAAAAAACTAAGGCAATTAGACCATTTATATTTCACCCCAAAACTTAATCAAAACACAGTCCCCAATGTGAAATTAAAGGAAAAGGATGACAACTTCCCTGAATTGTTTGCATTGCCAATGACCTTATGGTGTTGAATTTGATGGATTCTTCTTCTATCTTCTTCGCCAAACTTGAGATTTTCTACATAAAAAATAAACTCATCACTAACTAAAATTTGACACTAATATCAAAACCTAAGAGGTAGAGAGATAGAAAATTTGGTTTGCTTTTTCAAAAAACACTTATTTAACGTCATTAGCTTAACATAATCGAAGTACTTAAGTTGGGTCATGTGGCACTTCTCTCATGTTTCCAAACTTGTTCCTCAGCTTTAAACTCTTCTTCAATATAGCATGGCCACCAGGATTAGGAGGCGGCTTCAACTCCGGTACAGCCTTCAAAACCTCTTTTATTTTGATAATGATGGGAGGTTTCAAAATTCTACAACGTAGTTTTTCTTTCTGTCAGGTGGATTTGCTTCTTGAGCTAAGATGAAATCCACCACTTCATTGGTCCATGTGTAGCTTCCAGTAGCAGCTGTAACAATCTTTGAGTAACTGGTTGTCATGAATTGCTATAGAGGGCTATAGAAAAATTCTTTTTTGAATTTTTACCCTCTACTATGTCAATTAATTAGACAATGTGGCAAGTGTTGATTTTTTGAGGACTTCTTCATTTGATAAATGTTGAACATGACTTGCTCTTTATTAATTGGCAATGTTAATTTTCCCCCTTGGACATCAATTAAAGCTTGCCCAGTTACAAAGAAAGGTCGATCAAGAATTAATGGTAATTCTTGATCTTCTTCCATATCTAAAACCATAAAATCCATCAGGAAGATGAACTTGTCAACTTTAACTAACACATCTTCAATTATCCCTCTGGGGTTGTGATAGATCTATCAACTAGTTATAAAGTGATTGTGGTTGGTTTCATTTCTCCAAGGCCCAATTTCTTATACAAGGAGAGGGGCATTAGATTGATGCTAGCCCCCTAGATCACAAAGTGCTTTATCGATGGTAGACTCTCCAATTGTGCATGTAATTATAATGTTGTTTGCGTTCTTCAATTTTTGAGGAAGCTTCTTTTGGAGAATTGTGCTACACTTTTTTGCTAATTTTACTGTCCCAAATTCCTCCAACTTCTTCTTCTTTAACATTATCTCATTCAGGAATTTGGCATAATTCGGCATTTGTGCCAAGGCATCAGCAAAATGAATATTGATTTGGATCTTCTTGAAGATTTCCAGGAATTTTGTAAATTGCTCATCAAATTTTTTCTCTAGGAATCTCTATGGATATGGCAATTGTGGCTTCAAGATCGGTGAATTATCTAGGAATAAAATTGAGTTAGGCTTAGACATCTTCTTTGTTGCCTCTGCCTCAATCTTCTGCTCTTCAATCAGTTTTCTTCACCATGATCCGAAGTAAGTATTGGAATCAAAGTTTGTGTAGGCTTGCTTTCTTCAATTACTTTTTCACCCCTTAATGTGATTACGTTGCAATATTCCCTTGGATTGACCTCGGTGTCAAAGGGAAACTTCCCTTTCTGTTGGGAATTTATTGCAATTGCTATCTGACCAATATGTACTTCTAGATTTTCCACTGTGGCCCCATGTTGGTCATGTTAGTTTCAATATTGTCAAATTTGGACTCATCCTTGTTGAGTCTTGCCCTTTTCTATGAAATAAATGTCCCCAAAATATCCTCCATTGATGGCTTTCTTTTAGAAGCCTCATTATTGAACACAAGTGGTGGCTGCAACATGTTCGCATTGTTACCATAAGAGAGGTTCTCATGGTTTCGCCGTCCTGGATGGTACTAGTTTGCTGAGTAGTTTCCTCTCTGATTGAAGTTTCTGCCATTCATAACTGGACTTGCTACTTTTTTGACTCAGACTCATGGTAAGAAGTGGAAGTGGCCATGATATAATTTGCTTTCTTCTGAGTTCCTTGTGATATCAATGTAGCTATTTGAGTTGTGAGATAAGACATTTGAGCTGTAAGGACTGTAATGTGATCCACCTCATAAAGACTAGCAACTTTCCTTGCATTTGAACGCTCACTTGGCCATTGATAACTGTTGGTGGCTATTTCATCCAATAGTAAATAAGCAGCATTTGCAGTCTTGGACATCAAAGTACCCCATGCTGCAGCATCTACTATTTTCCGTGTCTGACCATTCAACCTATTGTAGAAGATCTCTATCTGTATCCATTTCTGGTGACCATGTTGAAGGCATCTTCTAAGTAGATATTTGAATCTCTCCCAAGACTCATAGAATGGTTTGAAGTCTATTTGTCTGAACGGACCAATTTCACTCCATAATTAAGCTACCTTGGAAAGAGGAAATATTTTGTTGAGAAATTCCTGAGCTAATCCCTCCCAAGTTGTGATGGATTCATAGGGCAATGATTGGAACCATGCTTTGACTTTGTCCCTTAAGGAGAAGGAAAATGGACGGAGTTTGATGGTGTCGTCAGTAACGTCGTTCATCTTCAAGGTATCGAAGATCTTGAGACTAAACCAAGATGAACATTTGGATCATCTTGGAGAACTCCCAAACTGATTTTATTATACCATATATATATCAATCTTGGCTTTAGTTCGAAGTTGTTTGTACCACTGTTTGACCTACAATACTGGAGTAGTTGTCATAGACAACTGGATTGATATAGTCTCTAATTGCTCGTTGCTGATGGCTCTGATTGTTCTGGATTGCTATCTGTTCTGCTTGTTCTGCCATTGTTTTGAGTTTGTTTCTCCTAATACCCTTTAAAAATCTTAATGGAGTTAGAGTGTTGAACCCACATGGATTATAATTTAATTTTATATTAAATACTATAATTGTGTAGCTTCCATTTTATCTAGATAACTGAATTTTTGAATCAATGATTTATCTAAATTAAGGATGATTGTAACGAGTTCAATGAATAAATGTAAGTTTTAAGAATTTATCAATGGGAGACAGCATAGTGTCATGATTTTACCTAGTTATCAAATATGATTTTCAAAAATCTAGTAATCCTAATCAATTTTTCTTATTTATAAGTAAGAGCTCTAATATAATTTTAACTCATTTCTCGAGTGTTGGATAAAAATTAATTCCAATATCTTTATTCCAAATTAAAATAAAGATTAATGAATATCGTGGTTCTTAGGTGGAACAAGCTTCATAGATTCTATACTTTCTCTCGAAACTCATAAAAATTAGGTTGTGTTATTGTTATGATTGCGCCTAAATTCCCTTAATTAACTAGCATCTAATCATTGAATTAGTGACCTGAAAACATTAAATTAATTACATAAATAAACAGAAAGGAAAATTTATAGAAATAACTAAAATAAAATAAAATCATATCCTTAAATCTTAGCTAATCAAACTCTAGAATAACATGAAGAGAAGAAAGATAAAATTATTTTTTGGATGGTTGAATCAATTTTTTTCACCAACTTGTCTTTGCTTCCTTTTTGATTTCTTGAATCTTGCCCCCTTCAATTCTCTTCTTCAAAGTGGTCTCTAGGGTTGTATTTATAGTCTTGTCAAGTCTTGGATTTTGAGAAGGATTGGGCCAAAAAAAGAGTTCAAAAGAATCAAAACAATCTTCGTGCACGACGATGTCTCGATGTGGCATCGCAGCACTGCGACTCTTCTTCTAGTAGCCATGTAGCGCCACACATTTCGGTTTTCCTGTTTTCCAGACTCTATGACGCCAATCATTCTGCTTCTTTTGTGTTACTTGATTGGGCATTGCGACACCCGATTTTCTGAAAAGTTCTTTTCATTCCCTTCTTTTGCACGACTTCCATCAATCTATTTCACAACATCATAACACACATAAATACGTTTTAAACACTCTCAAGAAAGCTAATTAACGAGCTGAAATGGAACTACAGTTCAAATATTTTGGTACTAGGGGCAAAGAAAACATCAAAATCCTTCTTTTTACATATATATAAAATTAGAACTTGGGAGACTAATGTAACATATTGAAGTAATTACATTCTATTTGGATGCCACATCAGCTCTGAAAAGAATCTCACTGCATGCCCAATTGTCATGTGACAAATATATGCCTTAAATAAATAAATAAAAGGGGTAATATTGTAAATGCAGAAGGATGGAGAAACATAAGCCCAGGGCAATACTCATCATAACTTTTGACCTAAATACCCATCTCCCAGAGCATAACCATCGGCTGTAATTCCCATCTCAACCCTCCCAACGTCCTTTTTGACCTAAATACCCATCTCTCAGAGCATAACCAGCGGCTGTAATTCCCATCTCAACCCTCCCAACATCCTCTTCTGCCCCTCCAAATTTCTCTCCTTCTTCTACCCTTTTACCCGCGCACTTTCAAATTATTGTTATTTTTCTAGATTTTGATATTCCTTCAAAACAACTGAATAAATAGTAGATATTGTTTTCTATTTTTATTTTTGTTTTGATGGGATCTTTTTAGTTGAATTATTGGCGGATCGCTTTGTGTTTTTCCAAGATTGTTCAACTTCCGTGTATTTTTGCAGCATGGTTCGGGCTGGGTACTGTTCTTGACCAGGACTTTATGCGAAAAAGTGGAATTTTCATTTTTTGACATTTATCAGGTACTCTTTCAGTATATTTCCGATACTTAATCTTGCAAGTTTGATTTTTTTTTCCTTTTCTTTGTATTTTGAATTGAAATTCTGGTGGTTATTTGCTTACCTGCTAAATGGGTTTCTTGATTATTGTGTTTTTTGATTGATGGGTTTTGACTTTCTTGAAACATGTGAGTTGTAATTTATTCTAGTTGTTTGGAGAAATTTGTCTTTATACGCTGTGGGGGAGTGTTACTGTTGTAGAAGTATGTGATGCTTGTTATGCTTCTATTTCGTGTGTATTGAACATAGAACATTGTTTGTGTTTGCGGGAAATTGGTGGTTCTATATTGATTTCCACGACAGCATATCAATTAAAGTCATTATGGAAAAGATGTTATTGGCTTCCATAAATCCATTGCTTGCCGTTTGTTGGAGTTCTATTGGTTGGCAAAGAAAAGAAAATAGCTATGTTAACTTAAATCAATTGACTTTTGAGGGGAAAAGGGTGATTCCATATTGATTTCCACACCAGCATAGCAATTGAAGTCATTACGAAAAAGATATATATATATATTTTTTCTCCCACTAATGCATTGCTTGCTGGCTCTATTAATCAGAAAGGAAAAGTAAGTATCCATGTTGTTAACTTAAAATATATGACTTAATATGTTATATTTGCTGTACGGAGTTCTACTGTTGTAGAAGTACGCGACGTTTGTTATGCTTCCGTTTCATGCTTATTGAAATTGTTTGTTTGCAGGGAAAATGGTGGTTCTATAAGCAAAGTAAAATATTTACCTTTACTATGTGAAGTTCTACTGTTGTAGAAGTACTTGCTATGCTTCTGTTTCGTGTGTACTGAAAATTGTATGTGTTTGTGGGAAATGGTTGTTCTACATTGATTTCCACACCAGTATAGTAATTAACATCATATGAACAAAATGTTATTTGTTTCCATTAATGCATTGATTGCCATCTGTTAGAGTTCTATTGATTGGCAAAGCATCGCAAATATCAGCAATAACCTAAAAATATTAAACTTAATATGTTATGTTTGCTGTCCAGAGTTTTACTGTTGTAGAAGTCCATGAAGCTTGTTGCTTCTGTTTTGTGTGTGTTGAAAAATTATTATGTTTGCAGGAAAATGGTGGTTCTATATTGAATTCCACCTGGAGTTTAAGTCATTATGAAAAAGATGGTACTTGCTCCATTAATGCATTGCTTGCTGTTTGTTTGAGTTCTATTGATTGCAGCGCAAATCAAATGTCCTTGCTAACTTAAAATGTTTTGACTTAATATGTTATGTTTTTTGTGCGGAGTTTTACTGCTGTAGAAGTATGTGATGCTTATTATGCTTCTATTCGTGTATTAAAAATTATTTGTGTTTTAGGGAAACTGTTGGTTCTATATCGATTTCCATGTGGCGTAGCATTTAAAGTCGTTATGAATAAGATGTTATTTGTTATCATTAATGCATTGCTTGCCACTTGCCAGTTCTTGGGGGTTATATTGATTGGTGAAGAAAATATACGTGTTCACTTAAATTGTTTGACCTAATATGTTATGTATGCTATGCGGAGTTCTACTGTTGTAGAAGTACGTGACTTTTGTTATGCTTCTAGTTCATATATATTGAAAATCTTATTTTCAACTACACATTCTTCAATAAAATAATATTACGCGCTAATTCAAAATTTTTCTTTATTTTTTAACCACACATTACCCATCAAATCACTATTCCAAAATGCATTTGAACAAAAAAAGGGGGATCAAACAGGCTTTTAATATGTTATGTCTTTGATATTTTTTTACTATAAAATTTGTTAGATTGTTTCCTAATGCTTTGATAATATTACATTGTGAATTAAGGCAATTATTTCAAGCTTGAGAGGAAAATGGTGAACCACGATTTAATGTTTGGACAGAACCACAGTGTATCTCTTAGTCAGAACCAGATTAGCCATAATCACAATGTGGTTATTGCTCAAAACCATGGCTTGGAGATGGGCCAAACTCATGACCATGAAGCAGGTTTGGGGAGGAGCCATGATATGGAGGGCAATGATGATCATGGATATGAACACGAGAGTGGGGTATTGTTGGAGCAGAAGCCTGAAGATGAAGGCCATGCATCTTTACCTACAGAGAGCAATGAGTTAGATATGTCCGAGCACAATGAATTGGTTGTGTCTGGGAACCAGGAACTTGACGAGAACATGGAATTAGCAGTTATCCAGCAGGACTTGGGTATTGAAACGATGCATGATATGAGTGTTCAGCATGGCCCTCTAGTAGTTACTCCCAATCATGTTCTTCAGGCACGTACTCTTGCTGTGAACTCTAATTATGAGCTTCATGTGGGACAAGAATTTCCTGATGTCAAAGCTTGTAGAAGGGCTTTGAGGGACACAGCTATTGCCCTTCACTTTGAAATGCAAACCATAAAATCAGATAAAAGTCGCTTTACTGCTAAATGTGCCAATGAGGGATGCCCCTGGCGCATTCATGCTGCAAAGCTTCCTGGTATGCCCACTTTCACAATCAGGACCATCAATGACAACCATACATGTGGAGGAATCACTCATCTTGGCCATCAGCAAGCCTCAGTTCAGTGGGTTGCCAATTCTGTAGAGCAACGGCTTCTTGAAAACCCCAGTTACAAGCCAAAAGAGATTTTGGAGGAAATTCATCGAGTTCATNTTGGCCATCAGCAAGCCTCAGTTCAGTGGGTTGCCAATTCAGTAGAGCAACGGCTTCTTGAAAACCCCAATTGCAAGCCTAAAGAAATCTTGGAGGAAATTCATCGAGTTCATGGTATTGCTTTGTCATACAAGCAAGCCTGGCGTGGAAAGGAACGTATTATGGCTGCTATGCGGGGATCCTTCGAAGAAGATTATCGTCTCCTCCCACAATACTGTGAGCAAGTAAAACGGACAAACCCAGGAAGTATTGCCTCTGTTTATGGTAATCCGAATGACAACTGCTTCCAGCGTCTTTTTATTTCATTCCAGGCATCCATCTATGGTTTTCTGAATGCTTGTCGTCCACTACTTGGGCTTGATAGGACATTCTTGAAGAGCAAATATCTTGGAACTTTACTTCTGGCTACTGGATTTGATGGGGATGGTGGCCTTTTTCCTTTGGCATTTGGTGTTGTCGATGAGGAGAATGACGACAACTGGATGTGGTTTCTCTCTGAACTTCGTAACCTGCTTGAGGTCAATACAGAGAACATGCCAAGGCTTACAATTTTGTCAGACAGGCAGAAGGGCATCATAGATGGCGTGGAAGCAAATTTCCCCACTGCTTTCCATGGCTTTTGCATGCGTCATTTGAGTGAAAGTTTTCGTAAGGAATTCAACAATACAATGCTGGTCAACCTTTTGTGGGATGCTGCACATGCTCTTACTGTCATTGATTTTGAAGCAAAAGTTTTAGAGATTGAAGAGGTATCTCAAGATGCTGCATACTGGATTAGGCGAATCCCCCCTCATTTATGGGCTACTGCCTATTTTGAGGGGACAAGGTTTGGACATTTGACGGCTAATATGGTAGAATCTCTGAATGCTTGGATGTTAGAAGCCTCCGGTCTTCCAATAATTCAGATGATGGAATGCATTCGAAGGCAGCTCATGACTTGGTTCAATGAACGTCGTGAGACTAGTATACAGTGGACATCTATTCTAGTGCCTACAGCTGAGAGGCGCGTTGCAGAGGCTATTGAGCGTGCACGTACCTACCAGGTTCTTCGTGCCAATGAAGCTGAATTTGAGGTAATATCCCACGAGGGGACCAATATTGTTGATATCCGAAATCGCTGCTGTCTTTGCCGGGGATGGCAGTTGTACGGTTTACCCTGTGCACATGCTGTTGCAGCTCTACTTTCGTGCAGGCAGAATGTCCATCGATTCACCGAGAGCTGTTTTACTGTTGCTACATATCGGAAGACATACTCACAAACCATACACCCAATTCCAGATAAAACATCGTGGAAGGAGTTAGCTGAGGGAGATCCAAATGTTAGCGAAGCTGCCAAGATTGTTGTTAATCCACCTAAATCACTGCGTCCACCAGGCAGACCAAGGAAGAAGCGAGTTAGAGCAGAAGATCATGGTCATGTGAAGAGAGTTGTACATTGTAGTCGTTGCAATCAGACAGGCCATTTCAGGACAACTTGTGCAGCACCAATCTGAGTCCTCATTCTAGCAATATACAGTGTAATAAAGGTAGAGTAAGCCCTTCGTCTGTGCAGAGGTTTTCTTAGGATCTATTTATTATATACAGATTTCACGTTAGTTGAGGTTGCAAGTCAGTAGTATAATTCTTGTCCATGACATCATGCTATTAAGCTTATGATAAGTTGCATCCTGTATTTGGCTTGATAATGCAATAATGGATTATTAACCTCATGGTTTCCCCCCAATAATTCCTAGATTTCTTAGTGAGATTATTGTTCTATTTTTTTATTTTTTATTTTTTTAGTATTTCCTATTTCTTCGGCAAGGGGGGTGGTACAAAATACAGAACTACGAAATGAAATGAACCTGGAAATGCCTTGTTCATGCAAAAACCTTTGTGAAGATCATGTTGGCTGGCTTATCCATTTGAGTAGATGTAGATCTGAGATTCTGAATTCTGATGAATTAGAAAAAAATTCTATTTTTTTTTTATTTGTTAGTATGTATGTAATGTTTCAAGTGTAATTTATTTGTACCTTTTATAAGTTATGGGATTTTATTTGCAATTTTTTTCTTATTATTATTTTATTATTTTTTGTTTTACTCTTTCCTTTATTTATTTATTTGTTTATATAAAGGAAAGGACAAATCCGTCATTGGCGAGTTTTGCTACATGATTGAAAGGTTGTGGATAGATTATGCTAAAAAAAGGTTGAGGGTAAAATTGTTACATTTTGCAAAAGTTGGGGATGAAAAGTATAATTTTCCATATATAATTTACCCATAAAAGAATGCATTCCATGCGCCAGAACTAACGGCGCTTCAAATGGAATTCATCCAAAATTACCTGTTGTGTCAAGAATGCAAAGATTTGGGATCATCGACACTAATCTGCCTTTCTAAACTGTGAATTTCATCTTCAAGATGGTTCACCATTGAGTGGTTTACTTTTTTTATTTTTTCCTTCGCGAATTAATAAAAATGAGTAATGTTTTTCTTTTTATCGTCCCAGCATTCCACACTAAAATTATGCCCTTCTTTGATTGGGATTAAAATCTAAATTTTAATCTAAGTTAAAATCAACAATTAATTTTAACTACGTATTATATTTCATCAACTCTTATTAAAATTTATTAAAAATCTGATTTTAATTCCCACCAAATAGGAGCTATAATGTATTCATTTTAGAAAACGAAAAAGTATTTCCCTTGTTTCAATGAGATTTTGCAAGAACTCTAGGAGCTCCACCTTTGTCAATAACTCAAGGTTCCATAACAGAATCATGTGGACATATGCACCAAGTGCATGTTTGATAAGGTAAGTTACAAAATAATAAACATTAGTAAAACAAAAACATGATTTTAAACGTACTATCTAGTTTAGTCTAATACTACATACCAGTCATGCGCTAATAGCATCATAAGCTATCTATATGAGTCTAATATATGAAGATTAACAAGTTCTTGCAGTACATGGAGAATACTTTATACTACTGACAGCCTCACAATTTGAAAACAACAGCAGTAACCAATTGCCCTGCATGATGTAAATTTAATGCTTTGTTCACAAGTTTCCTGAAAGGAAAATATAATACTGCATACTTGTTGAAGGGTGACTTTGTTCGTCGCCAGTCACCAATTAACTCTCATAGCCTCACACTATCACCCAACTTTATAACCATTGTTGCCACCATAGACTGAGCCCTAATGCCCAGTTTGCCGAGAAAGATTGGGATTGGAAGGGGGAGATGAGTATACCAAACCATGGGATGTGTATGAGTTATAGCCTGGATCGGTTGATGGAGCATTTTGGGTCTGAGGTGGAGCAGCAGCATCTGCTATGAAATTCTGCAAGACAATCATTTGATTATTATCCATAGCAATCTGAACCTCTGCCAAGGGGAATAGAGAGGATAGGAGTATTGTCAATAGGGGGAACAAGTGCTGCACCTTTTCTACATCCCAAGCTCCTGTGACAGTGTATATATATATATATATAAGCAGTTTTAACACCTGACAAACAAGAGAATTTCCATTTAGCGGCAGCATCCATGCCTGTTTGGCTACCAAAGCATCATAAGCAGTTCAAAATTTCAGAACGCCAAACCACCTGCAAACTTACTTTGGCAAACCACATCCCACAGACCCAGTTAATTTTGTTTACTGTTACATCACCACCCCAACGAAACTTCCGAATAATTGATTGTATATCCCTGCAAAGTGATAAGAGGCAACCGGAATAGATTCATAAAATAAGTTGGGATAGCATGGACCACTGATTTGATCAAGACCTCACGTCCCCCAGCAGAGCTTCGTTTCTACCCTCTGGCCATCCTCCATACCTCATCTTTAATTTTAGAAAATGCCCTCTTCTTATTTCTCCCCACCATCACTTTTAAGCCAAGAAATGATGGATATTGGCTTGGAGTCCCAAGCAGAGCTTGATTTCGTCCCTCGTCTCCTCCCCAACATTAGGATTGAAAGTGATGAAAGACTTGTCAAAGCTGATTTTTTGGCCAGAGGACCACCTCATGAACCCGAAGTACATTGTTTAGATCAACACAATCTGACTACTAGAAAAAAATGTTTGGTGAAATCCGAAAATGTACGGCATCGTTGACAAGTAATACATAGTGAGTTACGAATATCGTTTCACAAGGAATAAAGTTTAATTTTAGTGTACTAATTACTATCAAATCCGATCTATTGTAACACAAAAGAGATTTATTTGTTGTTGTTATTCTAATTTAACTACGAAAGCAATAAAATATTTGGTTTTTATTAAATACGAGATTAATGTATTGGATTTTCGACTCTACCAATTGACTTCTACTTCCAATTCTCAACTCATGTAATCTAATGTTATTCAAGTGTTCACGACAATCTATAATTCGTTGATATTCAATATTCTTTTTCAAGATATATTAAACTTATGCTTAACATGATCTGATCCTATTTCTAGTTCGAATTCATATGCAAAGCACAAATTCAATCATACGATTATAACACACGATTGCACACACCCTAAATATTATTCCTAATACCTAGTGCCCATGTGCCCAATATGCAGTATTCTACTTATTGTGAGTCTTCCAATACTATGAATAAGCAACAAGTTACCTAATTGGTAGCTAAGCAATCGAATAACTCAATATTCATGCATATTTAATCACAAACACAAGAAATAATTAAAATATGATAAGCCTTGAATTAGAAATATAACTTAAAAAAGGTTTCATCATCCATCCAATACACAAGAAGACTTTGGCCTAACATAATTGTATCTAAATTACACAAGAAGTTAAGAAGAGACATAACCCAATTCAAAGAATAGATGTAGAAGCTTGAAAAATCAATTTCTTACACTTTTCCTTCAATTTGAGTTTTGAATTTTCAATTCCTTGTGTTAACTCTCTCTAAAGCTCTTGTTCGGCGTCACTTCAATGATAGACTGTGATAATAGCTTCCGAGTACATTCTAACAGCTCTTTGTAGGTTAAAAATGTGTAAAATATCATACCATAAAGAGTCGAAGCAATAAAAATGAAAGAAAATCTTTCCGAGTTGAAAAGCTATGTGTATTTCAGGCATATGCATAGTAGAATGATTTTAGTCTCAGTCTGACGTATTGATGGTCGTGCGTACACAAGGCCTGCGGGTCTATGCGTATGCATGGCTTTAGCTTTTGAGACCAACTTTTCCATATATTTTTTAGTTCTTCATTCATTTTCGTCTTGTTGCCTTCTATTCTATCCAGTTGTCTCTTATAACTTTTGAATCTTCGTTCTTACGTCCAATCCATCTTTTGATTATTTATATTTTAGTCCCTAAATTTTAAATTTCGTCATTTTTATATATTTTTAATTATTTTCTCCAATTCTTCATCAAATTATGAGTTTTATCTATTAAACATAATATGCAACAAATTAGACGATATTTCATCAAAAGAACTATAAAATGTTATTATTTAAGGCCCTGAATAAATGTATAAAATAGACTTATCAATAAACAATGGGATCATTAGCAAAGAACAGGTGAGATACCTCGGGCTATTACGTGCACATCGAAATCCCACAATAGATCAGTCCAAACAACGCCTCTGCACACAATAAGATAAGATATGGCGAGAACAGACACTCCTGTTGAAGGCCCCTGGATGGAACAACCCATCCTTGCACATGTCCATTAATGCAAAAGGAGAAATGGGAGACGAAATTTTTTAAGTGCATAATTTAATGTTTTTAACATCTTTCAGTTACAATAATTCTGACTTATGGGCAGTCACTCAAAGCAGAGAAGATATATAAGTGCAAAATTTAGCAGAAATCTTCGGATTTCAATGTCTATGCCGGGAGAGTTCAATGTTGAAAACATCATGGATCGACATGATTCTAGGTAGAAGGTTTCTCTGATGCAAACATTACTAGAAAGTTGGTTGTATAAAAATTGATTCCAACTTTCTTTTAAGTTCTACTCTAATAAACCCAAAATCTTCTATTGTATGGCGTAGGTCATGAGTGATGATGTTAATTGTCGTGTTAGGATATTGTTACACATTATTGCTATTTGTTCAAAGGTGGGTTACATGGCCAGTTGACAAAGTGACGTGGACGGGTCGAGATGAAATGAGTTTGGATGGTAGTGAATTTTAAAACAAAGAAGAGAGAATATCCAAAAATTAGGGCGCCAAAATGGGTTTCAGAATACTTCGCGGCAGATCCTTAATTTTCCAATATATTGTAGCCATGAAAATCCAACATTATTGACCAAAATAGTGGAGCACAAAATGGGAAAATCCGACGTGTTTCGTATAAGAACCTAGCATTTCCCAAAAATAGTGTAAAGCAAAAATCCAACATTTAAGGTAGCGAGAAACCCAGCATTGCCGTGTCCGACTCGCACCACCAGTCCAGCCCATATTCTCCATCTCCGGAACCATAGCTCGGTCATTACATAGAAGGTATGATTGATTTTGTTCCGTAGGTTGGAATTTTTTTGTTTTAAGTTGAGCTGAGATTTTTGCGGTTCAGTACAATATCATAAATGTACTTACCTTAATCGAAGCATTGGAGAAGATATTTTGGAAATCTTATTGGGTAATTGGATTTTTGCATCAATTAATTCAGTGATGAACTACAAGAAATTCTGAGCACTATTTAAATTGATCTCTTTTTTGCCAAATTGTAAGATTTTTTTTTATTAGTTTATTAAATTGTTAATTTTAATTAGCCAAAATAAAAATTGGACTTCTGTCATAAATATCAATTGATGACATATAGCATTTCAAACAAGTAAATATTGGGTGAGTGTATATGTTTTGCAGGAATAGAGAATATGGAAGATGTTTTGTTTGCTGAATCCGAAAATGAGAATGTGGACGACAATGTGTATGTCGTGGAAGAGGAAACGTTAGAAAGAGATTGTTTGATTGTGCCTAAGGTTGGTATGCAGTTCAATGATGAAAAAGAAGTGTGATTTTTACGCATGAAATGCTTATGCCGTAGGTTTTCCAATTAGGAAGAGGAGTTCAACGAAGGATGGTAATGGTGTTTTGAGGTACGTCACATTGACATGTAGTCGGGAGGGACGAAGAAGCGGTAATACAAGCACTTCTTTGAAGCCGCAACCAACAATTCAAACAAGTTGTAAAACTAAAATCTCTACATGTTTAGATATCCATGGTTACTGGATAAATAACACGGTCCACCTTGACCACAACCATAAGACAAGTTCTACTAAGTCCAGGTTGTATCAATACAATCGAGAATTAAGTGCACATGTGAAACTGAAGCTTAAAGTGAATGATATGACAGGAATACCATTGCACAAAAGTTTTAACTCCACAATTATTGGAGCAGGTGACTACGAGAATATGACTTGTGGAAAGGGATTGTCGGGACTATATTGAACAAGTGAGACGACTAAGACTTGGTGAGGGTGATGCAGCAGCAATACAATCTTACTTTTTTGAAATGCAAGCACGATGTTCGGGATTTTATTTTAATATTGACTTGGATGACGATTCGTGTCTAAAGAATATTTTTTTGGCAGACAATCGATGCAGACAAGTATACAAGGAGTTTGGAGATGTTGTCACATTTGATACCACCTACCTTACTAATAAGTACGATATGCCATTTGCCCTTTTTTTTTGGTGTGAATCATCACGGACAATCAACGTTGCTCGGTTGTGGTTTAGTATCGAATGAGGACATGGATACATTTGTATAGTTGTTCAGGACATAGTTTCAGCGCATGCATGATCAAGCTCTACACGGAATAATTACTGACTAAGACAAAGCCATGCAAAATGCAATTCAGATAGTTATTCCAAATACGAAGTATAGATGGTGTTTGTGGCACATTTTGAAAAAGTTACCAAAAAATTTTGGATACCAGAAAATTTTGGATACCATGTGGATAAGTCTTCAATCTTTTCGGCTATACACGTATTGGTGTATGATTAATAGTTTGTCGAAGAATTTGAGGATGGTTGGAAAGTGATGATCGATACGTATGACTTGCACGATAATGATTGACTGTCAGGATTGTACGAAAATAGAGGTCGTTGGTTCCGTGTTTCTTGAAAACAACTTTCTGGGTTGGGATGTCAACAACGCAAAGAAGTGAGTATGAATGTTTTCTTCGTTGGTTATGTGCATTCGAAGACATCATTGAAGCAGTTTGTTGAACAATATGAATGGGCACTGCGGAATAAGGTTGAAAAACAATTTCAGGCCGATTTCAAGTCTTTCTATCTAATGGTACCATGTGCAATAACGTACGAAATGGAAAGCAATATCAAGCAGTCTAAACCATTTCGAAGTTCAGGAAACTTCAAGGTGAATTTACGGGGAAGGTTTATTGTGACCTCATATATGCTTCAGAGGGATATATGGGGACGATGTACGAGGTACATGAGGACGTTTTATGTGCCCATCGACGAAAGGAAAAACTATTTCTTGTCTCATTTCATAGAGAGAAATGTGAAATTATTTGCAGCTGTCACTTGTTCGAGTTTTGAGGAATAGTATGGAGGCATGCGATAGCAGTGTTGATACGTAATGACATGACTGTAATGTCGGATCAGTACATACAGCGAAGATGGAAGAGAGACATTAACATAGCACACACGAGGGTCGCAATTAACTGCAATGGGTTGGTTAGTACTCCTGGACAATTGATGTATGACGACATGCGTCAAGCATTCTCCAGGGTGGCATACCTTGCAGCTGATGACGAAAGGTAGTATCGTGTTATCAAGGATTGGATAGAACTTCGAACTAAAGAGCTTAGTTTGACAAGGTCGAGTTCAGGTAGTAGTACCATCAGACAGTGTATTACATCTCAAGACGGGAAGCGGGAGCATTAGGGATCCAAACTCGTCGAAGACAAAGGGGGCGCCCAATACTAAATGGAGAAAAAGGCCCATTGGAGGCGAGCGCTAAGAAAGCGAAGGTATATATTCTTATGTCCTACTCTTTTATTCACTTCATTTTACACACTATGTCATATTCGTTATGGTGTACATGCATGTATGATCTAATCATACCAAAGTAAAGAGACCAACACTTAGGCATAGTAGTATGGAAGATGGTGCACCCGACGTTTCGCCACCTCCTCAACAACAATATTTCATGCCGATGCTGTTCTCAAATTCACAACTCCTACTGATTAGTATATATACCATTTTCGTAAGCACTTTATGTTGTATTAATGCCAACAAATTTATGTAGGGTGATGGGATGAGTCGTGTTTACATCACAAGTGATGTCTTCTTGTTTGATCCCTCCTACGACCACAAATGTTATTTTCATTTCACAAGGTACATAAATATTTAAATAACATTTGAATTTGAATACTTCCTCTTCTCTTAGTAATTTTAATTTGCACGTATCGCATCATGGTGGCACCATTTGAATTCAAGCGAACAGTTAAGGCATATTTTATCGATCAAGCTGTTTTGTTATGATAATCTTGGAACACATGAAGTGGTTTATCTTGTGGTCAAATTTTGATATTGGTGGTATTATGGTCTATGAGTGGTGTTTGCTGACAGTTAGGTTGTATACATTTTCTTCTATAGAATTTGCTCTTTTTAGGTTGAATTATGAACCTCAAGTTCTTGGTTAAAGTGTAATTTGTTTGACGATTAATTTTAGTCTTCTCTCTAGTGACATTTTGATCTGGACACTTGAAGTTTTATTACTTTTGTCCATATTGTAATTGTATACTTTATAATTGTGGTGTGGCACAGCTTTTGTTCAATAATTTTGTACCAATCAAAGGATTGATTTGACTGATGATCTATGATCTAGTGGAAGTTTTCTGCACATAATTTTCCCTGGACAACATGTTTCGATGATCTCGAAAAGAATTTACAGTGCATTCTGTGTTGCTGAATACATTAAAAAACATCAGTATTAACATTTTTTTTTCTCAAATTTGAAGATGTAAGTTCAGTCAGTGAAGTCCACATTAAAGCATAAGAATTGTTTTTTCTCCTACAATCGTGACACACTCCAATTCTAACATGACAAGCAAAAACCAAAAACCAATGTCAAATCGAAAAATTGACGGAGGAACCAAGAGCACATTTAAAAAATGTGCAGATAAAATTTTTGTGCTTAGCAAAACAAAAAACCAAGAGCAAATGTCAAAATTGTACAAATAACATCTTAGTGGAAGTGAAGGATTGAGAGACAAGGGATGTCAACCGATTATTTCGTGGCAGTCGAATGTCTCGACAAGGCATCCGTCTTGACAACTATGCAAAGCAGGGCGGAAGCGATTACACTGTTACAATTGAGCAACT
The DNA here is from genome assembly GCA_903798255.1 of Fraxinus quadrangulata. Classification (NCBI taxonomy): domain Eukaryota; kingdom Viridiplantae; phylum Streptophyta; class Magnoliopsida; order Lamiales; family Oleaceae; genus Fraxinus; species Fraxinus quadrangulata. Next base: position 5,464 of record CAIGRB010092819.1, on the reverse strand, counting down.
GTCAGAGATGGGGACGACGTCGAAGGTGCAAAGGCTGCCGGAGGTAAATGCGTTGGGAGGAAATGGATTTGAGGAGAGAGAAGGGTTTCGTTTGGGGGAAAATGAGGAGAGAGAACGCAATTTTGGATTTTAAATTTCCTTTTTTCTTTTTTTTTGGGAACAATAATGCCACGTCACTTTGTGAACCGCCTTTGTACGTCTAGTGGGACTCATCATGTAATGTAGCATTGGTGTCGCGTATTTTCCTCCACCTTTCTCAATAACTTTTTAAGTTATGCTAACATCCATAACAAACCATATGGATAAAAACGCTAGCAGTAAATTGGACAATATTGAAGAGTACTAAAACAAAAAAGAGTCGAGATTTAATCCAACGCATCATCTGATTTAATCCAGTCAAATACTGCATAACAATCATTCGCTAAAAGCTCACAAACTATCCAAAAGACTCAAATATGCAAAGATTGACAAGTTGTTCAGGTACATGTAGAATAATTTCTACTACTGACAGAAAACCTCGTAAAGTGAAAACATCAGTATCCAATTGGCTCTGTATCAAATTAAACCTAACTTCTGCTAGATGTATACTTAATTTTTCGTTTACAGGTTCCCTGAAAGTATAATACTGCAATCATCATACAAGGATCACAATACGTCTATCCAGCCAGTCACAAAATGACAGCCTCACACTAAATTAATCACCCAACTTAATAACCATAGTTGCCACCATAGACTGAACCATAACGTCCGGTTTGCCCAGCAAGATTAGGATTGGAAGGGGGAGACGAGTATACCGAACCGTGGGCTGCATAAGAGTTATAGACTTGATCATTTGATGAAACATTTTGGGTCTGAGGTGGAGCAGCAGCGTCTGCTATGAAATTCTGCAAGACATCGATTTCATCATTAATTTAGTCCATAGCAATTTGACCTTTCAGTAATAAAGCAATGATACTGAGAGGTGGCAGCACAGCAAAGGAAGCAAAAATTGTTGCCACGCATATAGGTGTAAAAATAGGCATTAGGTCTGCCCTGGTCGTGCCAGGACTACAATTTTACAAAAATGGAAGAGAAAAGGCAAACATTAAAACTGACAGTGTCATGGGCAGACCCTCCATTCATTAATGAAGAGTCTGTCGGGTTGGACTCTACATAGCACAGAATCCATTGCAAAACAAAATTATTTTTATGGAAAAAACAAGTAACACAAAAACCGTCAATACAGTTAGTTCATGCCCGCACAGGTAAGGCCCCCACCAAAACCGAGCCCATCTCAGGCAATTTATACCTCTAGTTACAGAGGTGAAACTGAAACATCACTTTGTGACATCACTCGGTTTCTAATGGCCTAACATGACATTGGAAAAAACAAAGCAGAAATGAAATGAAAAAGGAGTATAAATCAGCCACAAGTTTGTTGCTCGTCAACTTCATTGGCACACATGACAAAGAGAGGCAGATATACAAGGTTGGAAATCAACGTGTGACAAATTTTTCAGGGTTATGCATAACAAAAATTTATGAGAAAAAGACAGCAGCTTTGGAAAATCAATTAAGTCAGGGTTCATAAGATTGCCTGGATCAATTGCTGAGCAGTTTGAGTTTGAGAAGCAGTTCCACTAATCTCAACCGTCATCTCCCCAGGAACCCCCCTCGTTTCTTGAATGGTAACAGTAGCACCACTAACCCTCCGAACATAGCTTATTGTTGAACCTTGTGTGCCAATTACAGCATCAGCATAAGAAAGCGGAATTTGGATTTGCTGTGTGACCTGCAAAATCACCACTTCGAATCATTCATCCAAGTTTCAATTGAATATATACCCAAATTTATTTTTGGTCTTCTCCATTTTCATTTGCTTTTTACTTGCATCATTTAATCATGTTTATATGGACTAGCAGTCCTGGTACACTAATAATTTCTTCTTTTCATTGTGCAAGCTAACTGAAAATTCAATTAGCTAAAATGAAACCAGACAAAGTATCAAGTCAAGAATCTGAACCACACAAAACATAGGGAGATAAGGCTGAATTTTTTGGCTCCGGAATCTAGCAGAAAGGCGTGCCTACTATTGTCAGAAATAACTATGGGTTTAACCAAATCATAGCTAACCTAGGCAAGACGTAACCAACAGCAAACTTTTCCAGTAAAATAGGGTCTAGCAATCGTTTTTTGACTTAATTAATCATGACCTGCAAAGTGATCGGTTAATAGATGAGTACAAAGGTCCATCAAACACAAATCTGGAGATAATTTTGCAGCACTTGAAAGATGCTATAAAGATCTTGATGGAGCTCCCAGCATATAAATCCCCTCTTTCTTACTTAAACTTTGATAACAGAAATTTCATATGAGACTGTCTGTTGACAGTTTGATGGTGTCACTAAATGTAACACCAAAAAAAAAAAAAGGGTCCCAGAAAGGCTAAGAAAGTTCGTTGTTCCAACTATAATTCTCCTATCAGATGTCAATAAAACCAAAAATCAGGACAGAACTACCTGAGTGACTACTGATGGTGCAGACTGGTTCGATGAAGAATGCACTGGCATTGGACCTTCTCTTCCATAGGCAGATATACCATGATGGGGTTGTTTTTCTGGTGGAGGCAGCATGTCAGCGGGTGGATAATAATTATCAAATTGCCTAGGAGGTGGAGCAAAACGAGGGTTAGCTCCATATCCAGGACCTCCGGGTGCACTTGATGGAAAAGCTTGAGGCGGTGGACCCCAAGATTGGGCAGGAGGCATGTGTTCCACATCAGAGTTGGGCATTTGCATCTAACAATAACGGCATTCAGTTAGGTCCATCAATATATTCAACTGATGAACATTTGAGCTGAATTAGATTTTACAATGAAAGGAACACTAACCTGCATTTCAATTATAGAAATTATGCTGCGATCGACTAAAAATTTTCTCAGATGAGTAGCAATTAATTCAATTGCTTTATGCACGCCAGCAGGCTCCCCTACTACCTCTACAATCCTATCGTCTTGAAGAGCAAAAACAGGTAAATCTTCTGCAATGTGAAGAGAATTAAGTAAGTTGAGACTCCACTACAAACTCTAAAATCTTCCTTCCAAACTCACAGGGAAGTTACCAGTTTCACAAAAGATGAAATAAGTTAGACTCAATAACAGAATATTGCAAACCAATAAATTATATCAATAATCAAGCAACTTATTGCGAGTGAACTACCTTGGACATACAATATAAAAGGAAATATATATACTCAGCAAGAGAAGCGATCCAAGATATACAGCTGTAATTCAAGCACCATATTTTCATACAGCTAAAACAATGCAAAGAGAAAAACCTGCTCCAAGAACTCTAACAACACAATTGGACTCTTCCTGAATGGATTTAACTGTTGTGCCTTGTCTTCCAATCAAACTTCCTGCTTGAGCAGCTGGAACAAGCAGCCTTGTTGAAACTTTGCCTCCAGCACCTGGTGGACCAAGAGAAGAATCACCATCCAGCCCGTCCACAACACGTTCGTGAACCCTGAGGAGACCATCTACAGCAGGAGGAAGAGGAGCATTAGGCTCTTCCTTGGCAGATACCATAACCTATCCACAAGATAACAACATCAGCTCTAGTACAACCCAACTATCTAGCAGCTATAGAAATTCTTCAACATTGAAAAAAAAGTGTGTTGCAATATCAGAAGTAATAAGAAATTCTAGGCTGAATAAAATTCATATTGCAAAAAAGGGATCAAAGAAAATGGCAACTATGCATGTGTATTTACATATTTGTACAACTCAATTCTACCCAATGTTTAACTGTCTCGTACTCGTATGGATTCTCTTTTTCAACTTTGCACTATCAAGCATCATCACCAATTCCCCATGTTAAACCACAAAGGCTCAAATCTTTTTATATTAGCTCATGCTATGAAATATTATGTTGACCTCTTTTCTGAATTTTACCATTTATATAATACTTGTCTAATCAGAAAAATGAAAGAGCATCAAATAGCCAGAAGTAAAGGGTTGGACAGTCATCATTACGACCCACTTAGTTGGGACTGTACGCAAATTCTTACGTAAATCCAAAATGACTATATAAACAAAGCACCAAACCAGATGGCAAAACCGCATATACATGTAGCCTGCAGGATACCAAAAAATAATATAGAAGAAAATATATAAAACCGAGATAAAAATAAAGAAAATGAAGCAATGCATTTAAAAGAAAGGTACAAAGTGAAAGATACAAGTAACACGTCATTCAGTTCAAGAAGCCAAAAAGGCATAAAAATGGACCTAAGGCTATCTTGCCTTCCTCCACACAGTACTACGTGCTCTCGTCACCCCCGAGTCAACAGAAACGGTAGTTCAAGATATTCAGATTCTTCTTTCCAATGCAAGATAATTATGTAATATTATTTCCATGGTTATTTTTTAATTCAGTAGAGCTTTATGGTGCTCATTTGCACCATTCGATCTCTGTTCAAGAGACATTTGATTCAACAAGTGACATAAGCTTTTCTTGAGAAAGTGCAAATGAGGATTAGCAGGATTATTTGATGTAATGGGAAATGATTAAAAAGGTTAAAGTTTGCTAGGGTATTTGATGGGCAAATAAACCGTCACTTTGTCGGAAGACATTCTGTATTTAAAGCCCATGGAGTTTTGCTTTATGGTATTTTTTTACTAAGAATATACCATATTAGGGGGGTTAGAATCTAATTCTTTTCAAATGTTATATAATCAAAAGCATATATAATCCATCACAAAATGGATGTGAATTGCCTCGAATGGTACTTACACTAGCCAGCAGAGATTTATTATCCCTTTGTATCCATCACATCTATCATTTCATATCAAGGTAGGAAATGACTCACTTGTGCATCTTCAGAAGGAGCCAATAAGGCATAATTCTGGTTTAGTTACCTATAATCATTTGAACCATCGTCCCCATATTCACAATGCTCTCTTATCAGTATTCGTGTTATTTTGGCGGCAAAACACTTAGTTGGATAATGCATTTTATCCAAAAACTCAAGAGGTAAAGGATCTTATAGTCATGATAAATTAGGTCCATCTAATTTGCCCTTCCAATATTTCCAATCACAGGGTGGAGTCTTGTCATCAAAGGGTATGTATTCTCGTCAATACGTTTTTTTCATTCTGTATTGTACAAACCTGAGTTCACTCTGTTCCTTTTGAGTTATTTAATTTTAAAGTACCAATGCCTTCAAGGTGAAGACTTTCAACATGTTATTTGGTCCTTCAAAAATTACACAGTGATATTCTCTAACAACGGCGTTGACATACAAGGCCCTTTTCCCTTGATGTTTGAATGAATTAATACATCTTTTCTTGCAAATGTGGTACAGATTATGGAGGAAACTGTTTAAAGTTTTTTTGCTTTTTGAACAATTGGACAAATTCTTTTCCATTAAATTCAGAGACATTGGCACTTCTTTAACAGTAAGATTTTATGTAGATGCATTCTAG
>CAIGRB010092790.1:43206-63386 GCA_903798255.1 Fraxinus quadrangulata | reverse complement strand
GGTTGGCTGTGCGTGCATATTGGCGGTGGTGGTCTTGGCTATTTTTTGGGGTGGATCTGTGTGTGGCTGTGTGTTGGTGGTTTGGGCTGATCTGTGGTGGTGGTTGGTGTTATTGTTGGTGGATGGTTGCAGCGATGGCGGCGAAGAATGTTTGAAACCAACTATTTGGTTGGTCTGTGATCAAGTATTGGTGGTGGATTGGGATCGGGGACGGATGTTTGGGTGTCTGTGCCAACTGTTAAACCGTGACCTTAAAATTCGATAATCTGTAACTAAAAATATAATTTGTGACCAACTAATTTGGAAATATGTGACTTCTGTTATCTATAATTTTTTTAACTTGTAACCAATTAAAAATATATGACATATAGTTTTGTTTATCAGTGACCAATAAAGTGAATTGTGACGTATAAATTTTTTGATTTATGACCTCGAAATAATTTGTGATCAAATAATTTGATAACCTGTGATCGAAAATTAATTTTTAACTAATTAATAAGATATCTATGAACAAATTGCATATAACTTTGACCTTAACAATTGTCGGTATTGGAGTAGTCGCCGGAATTAAGCGACGGTAGAACAGCTACCGAAAAAGTCATCGGAGCAATCGTCGATCGCCAAAATGGTTGTCGGAATAGTCACCGGAGTAGAGTGGCCATCGTAATTGTCATCAGAGCAGTAGGTGGGGTGGATTTGAGTTAATTATATTATATTACAATTAAATAATTAATTAATTAATAAAAACTTGATTTTTGCAATTTTGAAACTTAACACCTGATTTTTGATTTTGGCAAAATTAATAACCGATCCATGAATTTTTCCCAAATATAAATATCAGCATCCAAATATTAGGCTTCATGGCCAGGTCTAAAATTCTATGGATCATAAAAAATGTTAAGCAAGGGCTATGTTGAGAGTGGGATTTGAAAAAAGAGGAAATTACACCATACCAAAATTTTGAAGTTTCAATCTCAAAATTCAGATTTACAAGTTTTTATTTCAAAAATCAGATGATAATTAGAATTTTAATAATTTAATTTTTAAAAAGGTAAAACTAAGCTCCTGTTTGTCTACTATTTTTCCAAAACATTATTTGCTACAGTAAAATTCTCCACCACACATTCACCCAATAAAATATTCTACAAACAAATTAATAAAGTTATTTTAAATTTTAACCATACGTTATTCAAAAAATATTATTCATTACTCTATTTTTCTTCCCAAAATAGGAGACAAACACACCCTAAAACAGATGAAAGTGAAACCCGACTCCAACCCCATCCAATTCAACCATAATTCATCTTCCATTCTACCATTCGTTTCTCTCTCTAAAATCTAAAATCTACAGTCTTCACATTTTTGCAGCTGACGATTCTTCACACAGTGCGCCGTAGCTAACCTTTTCCTTCACCTCCGAAGACTCTTCACGAATTATTCAAGCCATGGGTGTCGTGTGCTGCGACAGGTGCAGCTGTCCAGCCTGTCTCCCTATGCTGCTTTTCCACACGACGATGTTGGGGAGACGCGATGTTCTGATTTACTGGATTTCGTCCTCAGCGAAGGTTCAAATCTGCGGCGATGTTCTGGTTTTGGATATGCCGCGATGTTCTAGTTCTAGTAATGGCATTGTGGATCTCATTTTAGGTGGTGTTTGGGCGACAATTTTGGGGATTTGGTGGTGACGGTGGTTAGGGGCAGTTGTGTGGTTGGGGGCGCTATGTGCTGTGGTTTGGATACGGTGGTGGTGACCAGTGGTTGGGTATGGTGCTATGGTGATGGTGCGGTGCGGTGTGACTGATGATTTTAGATCTGATTTTTTGGTGGTGGTTGGGTGGTGACTGATAATGTTGGCTGTGGTGCTGGTAAGTTGGTGGTGGTGGTCGGAGATGTTGGTTGCGATGGGTTTGTTGAAGTCGTGGTGGATCTGGCACGACGATGTGAAGGTGTTTTTCTGCGATGTATTGATTTGTTTGAGATGGCGTTGCTGTCGAAAGGTGGTGATTCTAACGGCGACGGTGGTGCTGCTGGAGGGAATTGTGAGGTGATAGTCACAAGGGTTGGTTGTGGTCACAAATTATTTGGTTGATTGTGACCATTAAATTGATTAATTTGTGACCAATAAAAAATATGTGACCTAAAAAATTGTTAATTTTTGACCGATAATTTGAAAATTTGTGATTGTCTGATAAGTTGTGACTTATAATATTTGTGATTTGTGACCTATAAATCAATTGTGACATTTCAATCTTTGATTTGTGAGCGATAAATAAATTGTGACCTACAAAATTTTTAAATTGTGATCGTAAGAAAATGTGTGAAATATAAAATTTGTGATTTGTGATCAATGAATAATATGTGACTTATTAATTTGATAGCTTTATGATCGATGAATAAATTGTGACGTATAAATTTTTGATTTGTGACTGATGTACAAATTGTGACCTACAAATTTTTTGAATTGTGATCTTAAATAATTATAACATGAAAATTGTGATTTGTGATCAATTAATAATATGTAACAAATTATATGAAATTTGTGACCAAATTATATGGAATTGTAACATTAATATATTTAATTAATTAATTTAAAAATAAAATCTAAAAATTTTGAGATTTGAAATTTTAAACATAATCTCTTAAATTTGAAATTAGTAAAACTAAACATCTTACTTATGAAATCTTCCCCTATCTAAAAATTGGCAAGATGGCCAATTTCAACTATACAAGGGAGTCGTTATTTTAATCCATTATTTTTATATACCTATTCACATTTTTTTAAAGTAAATTTATATAACAACTTTAATCGTATGTAAATTTACTTTAATAGACAAGAATAAAATCAATTAAAACCCTATGATACAAGACTGAAAGACAGACTATTTCCTCAATTCCCTCAAAAGTTCCCACTTTCCCGTAACCACCAATCTCCCCTGAAGCCCGTTCCTGAAAATCCACAATTTGATAAAGAAATCAGATACTGGGTCAAGAAAAATGTTATATATGCCATAGTAAATGTCCATTTGACAGGAATCTTGTGCCTTCTACCTTTTATAAAAGAGTTTCTTGAAATAAAGTTACCTTAATTATTGTTTGAAAATTAATTTCGAAAAAGTTTTCTACCGAAAGAGTTTTTAGATGAATCTACATTGAATCATCTTCATTTAAAAGCTTAAAGCTCTTCTAAGATGTGGAATCCACAAGTATAAGTTGTATTTTACTTTTTCTATTGATATATAATTCAAATATTTTGAAAGCTCAATATTTTTTTTTTTCCTTTTAGGGGAATATACTAAAATTTAGGTCAACTAGTTTAAGATCATTTCATATTCCAAATCACTTCACCCCACTTATAACCGTCATCTGAAATCTCACACATGGAATCAAAACTCACTCACAAGAGCTTAATGTGTGCATTACATATTGATACATGAAGAAACTTATACCAAGTACTCGAAATAAGTTCTAAACAAAATTAATTAAAACTTTATTAATCATTCATTAATTTTACTAGTACTTGATTACAAAAAACATGTCCAATCACTTAAACTATTATAGCATCAAAATCCTTTTTATTTTCCTTTTTCTTCATATTTTTTTATTTGTTTTTCATTATAAAATAATAATGCAAAAAATGAGATAACAAATAAATAAAAAATAGAGTGCATGAATATGTAAAAATCATGTACATGCAGGCTTGTACCTAAAAACCTACTTAATAAGGCACACTAGTGCTCTTACTTTTAAGAGTAACACCGCAATTCATAACATCTCTTTAATCAAAGAGTTCGCTTTTTTTTTTTAACCTAAATCATCTTAGAAGAAAATGTAATCTTAGTCAAATAGCTCATCATATTAGTCAAGTGACTCACTTGATTAGTCAAAAATCTAATATGGATAGTGAGATTTTGTTTGTTGTTCCTAACCAAGAATTTACAGCATCTAAGTCTAATATGACCTAATTTACAACAATCGTGACAAGTGAGAGTAAATCTATGAGCAATTATACGTTTCAAGTTTTGAACCTTAGGTTGAGGAAACCTATGTTGCATGAATTATCTATGTCTAAAACTCCTACACTCTTAAACTTAATAGAGGTAGGTAAACCTTATTTTTAGAAGAGGAAGCAGTATGAGAATTTGTTTCATTATAACCTAAGCCTCTCCTATTCTCAGCTAGTTTATTCAATCCTAACATATTTTCAAGTTTCTTAGATCCACTAGAAAATATTGAAGTTGGGTACTAGATTTATCAAGATCACTCGTAAGAGTTTTAACCTTAATTTCTAGGACTCTTTCTCAACCCTTAACTCATTCAATCTTCTAGTTGACTCTTCAAGTTTGACTTCTAAGTTCTCATTTTCTAACTCTAGTTCATGTAATTTCTTAAAAGCAGAGTTATTAGCCTTCTTCAACTTAAGGCTCTCGACATAGAGCTGGTCAAAGGTTTCTTGTATATCCCAATCATCTTCTGATTCTTCCTTTGAAGGGTCTGATTGATCTACGTCCTCAAGTTTCCCACTCTCCTCTGTAGGTTCACTCTTAACCACAGAAGTGAACGATACATAATTCCATCTCTCATCAGGATTGGAGTTCTCATTTGATTATCAGAGCTAAACTCTTCATCAATAGGAGTAGTGTTTATAGCCTTACCTGAGGTTTTCTTGTAACTTGGGCACTCAAATTTAACATGTCCAAAACCCTGGCACTCATGACACCTTACAGATTGAGACCTCTTCCAGAGATCCCTAGTATCTCCCTTTTCTCTTTTATCGTTCCTGTTTTACTAGTGTTACCTTTAAACTTATTAGGAAGTCTCACTCACGAAGGTTGAAACTAGAATTCGTTATATCATTCAATTTAGCATAGAATTTATCAAAAGACTCCTAGTGGTCAACATTTCAAGCTTAGAGTTTTTCACGGTCTTAGTTCCCTCATGTGGGATTTCTGATGTCCCAAGCTTCTTTAATAATTTCACACATGGATACACACTTAAACTCTTTAGGTGAAATAGGTATAAAGATGACATTGACACCTCTACTATTCCAATTACACTCAGTTAAATCATCTTTAGTCCAAGTAGAGATATCTGTTGGTGTAACAACACCAGCAACAGATGTAGATGGGACGGTTCAACCCTTTTTCTACTCTAACCCCAAACACGTTCATCCATTGACTTTGAAAATGCTCACTCTAACATTGCAATAGACATAATTACTACCATGAAAATAAGGAGGAACAGAAAGTGATTGACTCATCTAGACAAAATTGGGTCATGAATCGATATTAAGCTCTAATACACAATTGAAAATTTTTTAATAATCGATCAAACAACATTCAGACCCAACAATACCTAGATGTGTATAAAGCAAAATTAAAACAATCGACCAATAAAAAGTAACAAGTTACTTATTTATTATTTCTAGATAATTAAGTTTAATGTCAAATTAAACCCTGGGTGTCAATCATACAATATAGATCAAAAACAAAAGTAAAGAAAACCAATTTGGTAACGAAGAAAAATCCCTTGAAGAACTCCACATGGATCAAAAACCACTAACCAAACCTTATCACAAGATTCACTAGAAAAAATAATTTATAGTTGGTCTAAACACAACTAAACCTTAGTAGACTGACACAACTAAACCTTAGTAGACTGACCACCCAACATGTAAATCATTGAAGAACCTCTATGCACTTTCTAGCAACTCTAGAATTATTTTCCCTCCGTGCGGATCACCAAGAATAAACTCGTTCTAGAACAACTGAAATTACAAATGTCTATTTTCAATTTCAGAACTCTGAAAGTTTATTAATGAAGGTAATATTTTTGGTGTTTGATCTTTTAATATTTTGTATTTTGATCTTTGAGTTAAATCAAGAGATTTATGGAATGTGTTATTGATCTTCAATAATATGTTTTCTTAAATGAAAATATATTCAACACGCTTTTTGGACGGACCATGCTTGCGTATTTATAATATAAAGTGTTTGAGGTTGAATGGGTTCGTAAAAATGTTGAAAATTTGCAAATAGAATTCACCCGAATATCACCATCACTCCAGCGGTGGTCGAGCATGAGATGAGCAATCACACAGCCCCTCAAGCGCTGGGCACGCGTCCAGCGAGCAGTCAATGTTTTGAAATTTCTGCTTAAGCGCCATCTCCACGGTTGGCGAGCATTTTTGGTTATTTTTTCGACTTGGTCTGTCTTTGACTTTTTTGACTCATTCAAGATCTATACTACCAATCCCCGACTCTTTGGCTTTAATTACAACTCAATAACAATGATTTTGAACACATGAATAGCCAATAAGATTTTGGACCTAACAAGAACAATAAATGTGACTTGAGGGTGAGAAGATGGTTCAAATTGAGGTTTCAGGTTTTCTAATCTTTGTGATTAAGTTCCTACATGAACAATATCGTGGAGTGCGTCTATGTTTTTGCTTTGCGAATATGATATTTTTTGTGAAACATTATCGTGTCTTACAGAGCTCTGATCCTAAATCCTCGAGGTGGAGTAAAATAATAGAGTTGTTTTGGCAATTCCACCAAAAATATCTCAACTCTCACACTTCAGGAAGATTGAAATAAGAGATTGAATCAGCTTTGATGGAGGTTATTATATGGAGAAAGATGTTGAAGACACATCCCAAGGAAATTCCCCATGACTTCCACGAAGTATCTCATCGGTCATCTCAGTGTGTACACCATGTCCAAGCTTCTCAAACAACACAATGCATAACTTGTCTAATCCAAAGATGGCAACCTGTATGGAAAACACAGAAGGGGAAGAGGTTCAGGTATTATGCCTGAAATTGAGATATTTTCATTTTTCTATAAATAATGAATGATTATAGTTATTACTGTCCGGCCAATGCACAATGTTAAAATCACTCAACATATAATGCATAATGTTGCCTCCAGTAAGCCTGCAATAGATTACGTCTACACGTAACGAGTTCACCGTAACTTGCCAAATTTGGAAATTTGCATCCCGACATGGTTCTCACCCTACTAGCCTCAACGGTGATGGTGTTTGGCAGAGTAAGTGAAGGGTATTGCAGTGTTGCTGGTTTGTTGAGAGGATTTTGTTACTGCTGCTGAATCCATGGGAGAGCAAAAGACAACCCGGCAAACTGAAACATCTAAGTAGCCAGAGAAAAAAAGAACAAAAGCGACTCTCATAGTAGCGGTGAGCGAAATGTAAGCAACCTAAACCGTATAAAGGAGGTTGTGAGAAAGCAATATAAGCGTCGTGCTGCTAGGCGAAGCAGCACAAATGCTTATTTACTTTAATTGAAAATAATGTTATAATCACTACTTTTAACGTCAAATTGGGAACAAATGGTGCTACAAACTTAAAATTTTTGAAGATTTAACTATTAAGAATTATAGGTTGAGGACTAGTTTGCTTCAAAAGTAGTAGGTACAAGCCCTCCTGCTCCACTGCAATTTTCTCGACTAAAAAAGGCATGTTTGGAAAGTGTTTATCAACACTTTAAATTATAAATAGATAGAATTAAGTTAATATAGTTGTGAATCACTCGAAATGTGTGGATAAAAAGTGACTAGAGCATTTATATCTATTCAATAAAAAGCACTATAGTTGCTATTGAGTTAACTGCACCATGTTGCTAACATGGACGTCCGCCGTTCAGACGGTCCAGAGTCGGCTGCTTGTAGAGTAAAATACTGAACAGAGGAGACTGGGAAAAAACATCATACAGTAATGGCAAAAATACATTCATTTTCTATACAAGATGCATATTTACAGGTAATACTATGGTAAATGTCTGATGCATACATCCACAGGTGTTATTATTGTAAATGTTTCTGAAGACATTGTTTTAAGTTTTGCAAAGTTACAGGCTTCGATACAAACGAGTCCATACCATTTGCAAAACACTCATCTGCACTCTCTGACAACGCATTCGCCGTCATCTGCAAATATATGAATAGAATTTGTTAAAGAATGTCGAGCAACTTGTCTTGAGCAGGAGCAACTTGTCTTGAGCAGAAAGCACGTAGACAATTCAAAAATGGCTCCAGAATCAGCGAGTAATCAAATGGTTAACGAATAAAGATGAGGACTACAATCTTACCGCTATAATAGGAATCCTCTTTCTGGATTTTGTCGGTTCTTCTGAATTTGTTGAAGAATCCAGCAGAGGTAACTGCAGCTCGACTCCTGCCTTCACTGCATCATCCCAGTTACCAGTTTCCTCAAATGATCGGATCAGCCTTGTAGCTTGAAGACCATCCATTACTGGCATGCATACATCCTTCAAAAGTTTCCCATTTCCAATGACTATGGAAGCAATAATGAATATCGAAAAGAGTGCAAAAAGAAATTTTTGATCTGTGGGCTTCTTATATAAATTTTATCCGATTTGGACGTAAAAACTAATTTAAGAATGAAACCGTTAAATCACACCACTGTTTAGTTCCAAGAGTGCTATATGCTATGTTTATTATGATGCTAACCATTAATTCTTGACCTTGTAACTTCGAAAAAAGTCGGTGCGTGTTAGGTAGGGAGGATTGGATAGAAAGGGATAGCATATAGGTGGAAATCGAAATTAAAATCTTGTTCATTTTATTGTCTGATCTTGTCGAGTACTCGTACCAAACATGCACTTAGTTGATAGAGAACGGTCACTCCATGAACTCTAATAAACAACTATGTGCATACGAATGAAACTAATACCGAACTATTGTAAATATGTGATCAATTTCTTTTATGCATACCATGAGAACAAGATTGTAGATGTTGCATTGAACTGCATGTACAGCTTCTACTCCATTATTCACGACATCTATGTTGTGGCCCAACTGCTTCATCATTGACTTTGTCACCATCACATTAATCTTGTTATCTTCAACAAGAAGGATCTTAGGTTTTAGCTCAGCTTTTGAGATTTCTGGACTGTTGATGGGAGTACAGTTGAAACTTTCGACAGCCTGATCATGTGTTGGACATGTTACTCGAGAACTAATTGTTTCCAAAGTTTCACCTACCCGATTTCCTGTTCTGAAGGAACTGGTGGAGGGAACATGAGAATGGAAAATATCACTCACTTCACTATGAATCCGTGTATGTTTCGCCGGAGTGCTTAGATTACTAGAATCTGAGCTATGCTGTGACGAAGTCCCAGGTTCAGACATCTCCATAACACCAGCTACCGAACACACATCTTCATCTGAACTGGCTTCTTTATGTGTAATATTACTATAGGGGGATAAGGAGTCTTCTGATGTTCCATTACACTTATGCGAGGCATTAAATCCATAACTGTTTGGTGAGAGTTTTGGGTTCCATCCAGAACCGTGAGAAGAAACTAACGAACCCAAAATACGCGGTTCGAACAAGAAAATTCCTGAATGTAAATCATCGTCATTAGAGTCATCCGAGATATCATGGTTCATCATATCTGAAACTTCATCAGGATCATCTGAACTATCAGAGGCCAGTGAAACCTTGTAAGATAGTACGAATGTAAAAGTAGAGCCACAATGCTCTTTGCTAGATACAGTGAGCTGACCACCCATGAGTTCAACCTGTTTATATACATAAAAATGTGAGGCTGCTAGGACATGTATTTATTGATATCAGAATATATATCTACTGTGTAGTACTGTAGTTCATAAATAGAATAAATTAAGGATTACGGTTTCTTTCAATTGCTATTTCTATCTTCTTTTTTTATTCAAAAACCTGTTGGGCTATTATATTCAACAATATGCTCAGAAACAATTACACTGCTTCCAAAATATTATTTCCCAAGAAGAAAACAAAATTAGTCAAGGACATGTAATCTTGCATAGCTGATCGTGTCAATTTAGATACAATTTTTTTCGGGAACTCTATGTTTTACCAAAGAGTCGATCATGTAAATTCATATTATTTTTGAAAACAGTTGTTAAATATATTTGAATACAATTTACTTCAAATTATACAAATGAAAAGATTTACATTTTGATGATTAAACCATCAAAGCGTAATTTCGTTAATGATTACTAGCTATTACACTGACTACATATTATCTATACATTTCAACAGGCCTATACTTCTCAAATGTTACTTGGTTTTCTATATAGATTCAAGGAGCAAACGAACATCCAATCAAATAAGGCCCCTCAATTGAAGGAACCAGTATTTGATTCTCATGCGCATATAGTATAATATCACATTAAAAATTACACGAAGAGCACGTGATGCAATGTATAGAAGGGTTCACATCATAACATTTACATGTATGGTCAGAAATTGGAATATACCATACACAATGGTTATCAGATTTAGCCATTACGAACTGACTGTTGGGTTATCAAAGTGTCCATGAGTTGAATGTAATTAACATGTTAAGGCAGATGAGAGTTGGGCCATGCCTTGTGTGTAGACCTAATGAAGCTCCAATTCACAAGAAGAATGTGATCCTAGTACGACAGGTTAAAAGATAGAGAAGTGGAACAAAGCTAAAACAAGACAACGTAATTGCAAAGGATATGATTTTCTTAGATATTTGGTTAGACGTAAGATGGAGGGCACATAGCAGAGATAAAAATTCATGTAGGTTACTCAACATTTATTTGGAACAAGTTTTGGGTTGTCGTTTCTGTTGAAGAGCACGTGAGGAAGCATAATAACTTTTCTAATCTTACTTTCAGCTACTTTGGACGATATTTTAGAATACAAGTTAAATTAGAAACTTAGTGCAACATATGGCAAGATTACCAATTGTTTACAGATTGCTAGTCCTAATCCTGTTCCGCCATACTTTCGAGCTGTATCTGCACCAACTTGCATGTATTTCTTAAATAGATTGGAAATTGCGTTTTCTGCCATGTCAAGATTGCAAGTTAGATATCAGTGTTAGCAAAATCTCATTAATTGTTTCAAAGGATTTATTCGAGCAAAACGAACATTTTTAAGTAAATACCTGGTATTCCAATTCCTGTATCATAAACATCACAGCATATCCACACTATTGTTTCTTCACAGTTGGAGTCACTCTCTTGGACTCCTTCTATTGTCGAACATTTAACTTCTTTTTTTGTATTGACTGAAACAGGTGATTGATCGGAAGAAATATTCTGATCAGGTACTTGTTTGACCGCATCATGTGGCTCTGGTATCACATAAAGCTTTATACCAACCTTGCCTTCATGAGTAAACTTGATTGCATTGCTGGTAAATGATAATATAGAAGCATTTACATTATTTAACTGATTTGTTTTAAAATTTCTCAAAAAAGTGTAATAAAACAATTTGCCAATGAATTAGAAATGGAATAAGATGATTGTTCCACATCATATGAATAAAGATAGACCCAATTATATAATAATCTCGTACGTTTTTATAAAGACAAATATACCATGATATTTTGCAAAAATAAACAGTCAGGCACGTGTTTTTTAGACTGTTGCTCTTCCAGTTACATTATTATGCCAAAAATTACTAGTTGACCTTACATGCTGGATTACTTCTCCTCTAAAATTAATTGTGCACCTTCTCAAGAAAAAGGTTCAGATATATGTGTTTTTCCTCTATTCTACCTAGAATAAAAAGTTTTGGGATATCTAATGCTTGATGGACTCTCTTATGAATGGTACCATCTCAAGAAAAAGAAGTATACAGAAAAGTGAACCTGCAAATATGAAAAATAGAAACTGAACTTTAAAACCTACATGTACTACAAACAAGATTTCGAGCTACAATGTGTTAAGCACCTGATCAGGTTTGTGAGAATCTGACGAATCCTTAAGACATCTCCAACAACCTGAAATTGAAGCATTGTGTTCATTAAAAATTGCTATGGCTACAGAATCAGTAGGTATTCCCATCTCTCTAAACTTATACATCAAAAAAGAGCTCTATATTATTGATTGACAATGTAAAGGTCCCTCACCTCCACCGGGACATCATCTGCTACATGCCCTTCTAAGGTCAATGATTTTTGTAGTGATGCTGCTGCAGTCTGGAGTACGTGCTTTACTACCTCCCTTGGCCTAAACTTTGTAGCTTCCAATTTCATGACTCCTAATCAAAATGAAAGTTTTCATCAAATTTAGATAGATGATAGATCTTGTTTGGTCTATATATGAGAGATTTTTAAGAAAAATGAATCAATAAAAGGACGTGTGCAGTAGAAACTGGCACTCAATGCTTGATCACAAGGAAGAACTTGTCAAGAAAAGGTTCGAGGAAACACCTGATTCCACCTTGGAAAGATCAAGGATGTCATTTATCAGTTGAAGAACCATGTCACCAGAAGATAACATTACTTTCAAAAGTTGTCTTTGTTCCTTATCCAGTTTGGTGTCAGAAAGAATATCAGCAATACTTAAAACTCCAGATAGGGGAGATCTTATCTCATGAGACATGGTTGCTAACATTTGTTTTGCTCGCATAGTTTCCTCTGCAAGAATATTATGGACAAATGAGTGACCCTTATTACGTATAGCTGATCGTGTAGAAAGCCATGATGGCTAGGATGCTTGGATGAACCTGTTATATGGATGGTTTCGTAGAGCTCTGTCTCCTTGGCTCTTTGTACAGCCATTTCCTCTCGAAGCTTTGCAATTTTCTCTCTTTTCCGGACCTGTAGTATGATTGAGATTGTAATAAGAAAATTTAATTATCATAAAGAAAAAAGCTAAAATGATGCATAGAAATTGGCACAAACTATAAGCTACTAATTGAGTTTTTAGAAGACAAGCCAGATAAGCCTTAGACTCAAACCTATAGTAAAACAGAGCAGTGAAAACCCAACTGGCCTGAAGATTGTTTAGTTTTAACCATCAATCATACAGGCTACAGCAGGTAGCAATGTTTGCATAGGGTCAATTATATCATCTTGGAGAAACGATTTTTTCATATATACTATCTTCCTGAAAATTCTTCCGCTAAAATTACCTGATCAGTCACTTCCATCCCCATATAATTGACACCAATAGTCTCCCCAGCCTTGCTGAAAACAGGTTCCACATAAATTAAGAATGTCTTTGCCCCAAATAGTTCGGTTTCAAATGTAATTTCCCTTTTTGCAGGCAATCCTCTTTCTAAAACTTCTCTTTTGAAGTCTTGAGATTCCTTTACACCAGAACCAGTGAAAATCTCCACATCTGTTTTGCCTATGATATCCTGTCAAATCAAATTTTGCCAGACGCTGAAGAAAGGGCTTGGAAAATCAAACAAAACCTATAAGCAAATTGACCAATGAGAGAGTCAACTGCTCCTCAGAACAGCAGTGAATGTTGCTAGCAACAGTTGACGACAATCTGAAGTTGCAGAGATAGTGTACTTTAAGAAAATTAGAAAATTAGACTACAATAAATTATCTGCGAGTAAATTACCTCCTCGCGTAAACTTGGAAAATGATTATAGATGAAGCGATAGCGCAGATCTTTATCCTGAAAGATAGGGAATGGTTTGTCAATCACAAATAAAAATCATTAATGATAGGATTTTACTCTTGAATAAGATAAAGTAGTTTGTAAATTTGGCGAAGCAAAAGGAACTGTTATAAATTCACACAAACAGTTATTTGTTTTCTTTAACCATTGACAATACTTATAAAGGTTATGATTAACAATCTATGGATTACTGAAGTTTGGAAGAAGACCAAAAAGAAATAAGGACAGGACGTTAAACTTTTAAACTGTTTCCCCTATAGAAGCCATGAAGTCCTTCAAGGACAAGCTGAATAGTTGAATAATAATCTAAAATTGCTATTTTAATTGTGTCTTATAATCCAATTTCCATCTCCAAAAGCCGTCATAATGTTATCTACGTTGACTGGATCTAGCAGAAGAATGAAACAAACTACAGAATACTGTCCCAGGAAAAACAGAGAAAACAGGAATACACGATAAAAATATAGAGAGATATACCTGGTGACCTATGACTACTGGCGCGTTTTGTAAGATAAAATGTAAGAAATTATCTGCTCTCTTCAAAACCTGAGATAATTCCTCCACTGGAGAGGATTGCCTTTCAAGGTTATCAATACTTTCCAGCAATTTATCTCGTAACACCCGCTCTCGTTGAAGACTTGCCTCTAACGATTTCTCTAAATGCATAGCTCGCTGCTTCCAGTAAATTATGCTGTCATATTCTGCATCTATTGGTATTATTTCGTCTTGGAAGATAACAAGATTCTTTCTCCGAGGTGCATCTTGATAGAAGTATCTTAGATTTTCATCCAAAATAGAAATTGGATGCTTATCGCCCCCATATCCATCCTGTTCAAAACGATGTTCTTCCAGTATCTCCAATTTCTTCAGTTCAACTGCTTGCTGTTGTTGGCTAAGGTTGTCAAGCTCTTCTCTGAGAAGTCGTACAGCATTGGCCTGTTTATATTCCCAATTCTTAACCAAGTAGGCCAACTGCGAGGAACCTTTCTCGCTGTAATTCGTAAGGTCTAAAAGACGCTTAAAATCGACTATTGTAGGTTCCTCATTTATTGTAACCTCCGCCAACATATCCTTGTCTGCTCCTGGCTTTTCAACATTGAACTGCCTCCCAGCTTCATTTATATTTTCAGGCCACATTGACGAGAGGACAATTTCCGTATCTTCTGATTGATTGGACTCCATCTCACAACCCATGCCTTGTCCGGTTCACCGGAAACTTCTTTAAAATTGTACTGTAAGTTTAATGAAGATCAAATTGCTATCAAACATGATTCCATGCGCTGATTTCTGAATCGGATCAAAACTTGTGATTCACTAAAGATTGAAGCCTGAACAGAAGATAATATTGGATTAAATACCAATTGAAGTTCATGGAGGTTCTTTCTGAATTTAACATACAAATTGAAATGCTAGAAGAGCTTGCGTGTGTCCAAAGTGCAATTAAATATGACAAAATATAACCTCAGTCTACAGCTCAGTTTTATTGCACATCAGTGAGGTTTCAAAATCTAAGTGTGAGAAAGCTTCATATGAGGTTATTACAACATGGAAATTATTGGAAGTGTGCAAATTTCTATGAAAAAGAAAACACAAACTATACGACAAGAATTTTTTATCAATGCAAGATGAATTGAAAGTACCAAGTTATTCAATTATCAACACCAAAAAAGTTAAAGCACATAAGAAAGGAATAAGCTGAACACATGACAGAATAAGCACTTCAGTCAAAATGGAAGGAAGCAGACTAAATAAATGTCTTGGAATATAGTGCAACCAAATGATAATATGCAAGGTTTGGGTTCAAAACTTCCATTTAAAATCCATCAAGCTGACCGCAATCAGACCCCTCACTCCCTTAACTACGAAACAGAACTGAGAAATTTTAGTTCTAACATAAAGCAAACAAAATTATTAGTTGCAGGATAAATTTTCAGGGATCCTCTTCTTGCAGAATCTGATGGCAGGAAATGAATACAATAAGATGAAAATTTTGTTCCAGTTTATCCCAGCTCAATTCATGGCAGGGGCAAGCTTGCACTGAAAATTTAGCGTAACTGATTAAATTTAGTGGCTCTAAATTCTAATAGAACAAAGAATATCAGGAAAACAAACATCAAATCTATCAATACTGATTTCATGAACAGGAAAGAATAAATCATTATGATATAATCATATTTTGGCCAATTAACAACCTCAAAGAATAATTCAATATAAAGACACTGAAAATCAGAATTCTATGAAACAACAGTCAACGGGCAGTTCAACTTACACATTACCAATGATGCAAAACATCCAATTTCCTGTCAAAATTAGGATAAAATTACAAAAGCCAATACCAGAAAATCAAATAAAGAGCCCAAAAAAGCTGACCTTTATCAGTGTTTCGAGAAGAACAGAAGGCTAAGTTCTATCAGAACACAACATTTTACTGTAGATCTGAAAGAATCTATTTGAAGTTCTTGGTCAAATAAAAAAATAATAGCCAAGTATTAGGAGCACGTAAAAAATGTAGAGAAAAAGAAGAGGAGTGCATGTGCTAAGAAAAATGAGTAGGAAATTCAAGAAGCCATGTGCGCTTAGGTGAAAAATATTGCAGAAAACGCTCGAAAATAGACCTTTCTTATAATACTATTAATCACAATTCACAACTCTCTCTCTCTCTCTCTCTCTCCCCCCTTCACAGTGCGTTTTTCTTAATTGGATTCATGTTATGTTTTCAGCTCGGCTCTCCGGTTAAACTTCAACTTCAAGAGTCAGTCTGCTGTAATGATGTTATTTACTTATTTATAGAGAGTCAGCACATGTAAGCTGGAATAGTAATATAATATATGTATACGTATTACAAACGGTGAAGGCAGGTTTTGCTCCCCGCCCTTTTACGAGATGACGTTATTGGGCGGCGCGTGTAAACAACGAGAAAAGTTGGAGAGTACACGGGAATAAGAAAAAATGATAAACCTTTAACAGCGGCAATTATTTGAAATTTTTTTTTTATGTACACGTTATTAACTACACATTCACATAATAAAATATTAAATAATTAGCACATATCATCTTTATCTTTTGCTATTATTGTGAAAAACATCATTACCTTTTTATTTTTGACATTTTCACCCTTATTTCCATATTTTATTGAGCAAAATATCTTTTTCATCTATTTTCACAATTATAAATTGTGAAATGACGAATATACATCTTGTTTAAATAAAACAAAGAAAAAGAAAGAACTAATTATAATCATAGTCTCCAATTAATTTTTAAAAAAAATGCAAACGAGTTTCAAATAAATTAGTAAAAGGGTAATTAACAAATAATATCCCCCACATTTCACTATTATTGTAAAAAAGGTCAATATCTTTCTTTCTTTTTTTTGATATTTTCATCCTTAACTACACATTTGATTACGCAAATCATCATTTCTATTCATTTTCATTCAATTTCTCAATAAAAAAAACTATGAAATGATGAATATACCATTCTATTTAAATATAAAAAAAATTAAATAACTAATTACAATCATAGTCCCAATTTTTTTTATAAAAAATGTAAATGAGTCCCAAATAAATTATTAGAAATTAGAAATTAAAAAATTAAAATGTGCAAACGAGTCACAAATAAATTATTAAAAAATATAAATAATGGTTTACACAATTATAGATGTAATTAATGGTGAAAGTATCAAAAATGAAATGTATGGACGTTTTTCATAATAATAGTGAAAAGTATGGACATTATTTGCTAATTACCCTTTCACTAATTTATTTGGGACTTGTTTGCACATTTTTTAAAAAGTTGGGACTATGATTGCAATTAATTTTTTCTTTTTCTTTTTCTTTTATTTAAATAGAAGGGTGTATTCGTCATTTCACATCTTTTAATTGAGAAAATTGATGAAAATGACCTTTCGTCCAATGGAAGGTGAAAATAAGGATGAAAATGCCAAAAAATGAAAAGTAAAATGTTTTTCACAATAATAGTGAAATGTCAGAACTTCATGTGCTAATTACCCATAAAATATTGGGAAAATTGTAGAAACGGTCCCTATTCTTTTCAATTTCTACAACTTTACCATAACTTTCAATTTGTACCAACAAAGGTCCCTAACCTTTCAGAAATATGCATTTGGAATACAAATGGATGGAAACCATCCAATTGACCAAAAAATTTAATTTTGACCAAATTTGATAAGTACATTTATGTCAATCACATATTAAACCTTTTAAAAATCAAATTAAGCTTAAAACAATATGAGAAAAAGAGAGAAAATGAAAGAAATAAAAATAAAAAATATCTTCTTCCACATCTCACCCACCTCCCACTCTCCCTACCCCCAAAACCTAGAAAACACTTACCTACCCTTCGACTTGTTATTGCCGACCACTACCTACCATTGTCGGCCACCATCGTAAACCAAAATCAACATCTCAAACAACAATACAATGAATTTCCCCCAATTTGAAAATTAGAATCTCAAAACCAACTCTATCGAAATGGGACGATGCATCGAAATGGCTAGTAAATCTATTGAAAGGAAGAGATAAAAATCGGACAAAAGCTTTCCCCAGTAATTCAAATGCTGATGACGGGAGATTGATAGCTCTGATACCAAAGAAGGAATACTTGTGGATATGAGGAAAAAACGATGGTGCTGACTCTATAAGTGATGATATGGAGAATCAATAAGCCTGTAAATGGTTTTGCAACGGGTTTGCGCTCTATGTGCATGAGGGATATGGAGACGGTCCGATAGCAAGTCAAGAGCCCTAGAGAACAACCACTTCTATGAGAGCCTCTACTCCGATATCAAAAAGCCCCATATGCTCAGGTCCATCAATTCCAATAAGAAGTCAGAACGGATTGTTGGCTTTCGAAAGTGGTCAAACTGTTACAATCCCAACTAAGATGAGAGATGAAGCTGACAGGTTTTTAAGATGTGGTTTTCAAATTGGTTTTGGTTTGCGGAGGTGGCTAGCGATGGGCGATAGTGGCAGGTACTGGTTAGCGATGGCAGCTTGGTTATTAGGTAATTATTTTCTGGGTTTTGGTTTGGGTGGGCGTTTTGTGTGGGGAGTGAATGTGGGTAAGATGTGGAAGAAGATGGTTGTTTATTTTTATTATCTTTAGCTTAATTTGATTTTTAAAAGGTTTAATATGTGATTGACATAAATGCTCTTATCAAATTGGGTCAAAAATCAAAATTTTTGGTCAACTGGACGGTCCATCAATTTGGACTCCAGATGCACAAGATTAGGGTCATTTGCTGACACAAATTGAAGATTATGGTAAATTCTGTAAAAATTGAAAAGATTAAGGACCGTTGATGCAATTTTTCCTAAAATATTTTGCACATAAATTCAAAAAAAAATATACCTTTACTACACATTCTTCTAAAAATCACTATTAAATTATTATTTTTTTCAAAATAATAGTTGTCAAACATGGGCTAAATTTCAATCATGCTATAGAATTGTTTGACAAATTTTTTTGACGGATTGCTATCTAGCAAGATTTTATTGAATGTTGGACAATACACTAAGTTAAATTAGTCGATCCAGTATTGCCACCTCATCATCTGCAATGTTTGTTCATTTCATCTATACAATTAGCCTAATTCTTTAAATTTACAGAGAACATGTCCCATTGTTCAAAAGTGGGATTTTGATTTTCCAATTTATTTAATGTTGTAATATTGATGGAAACTGACGATATAAATGTTAAAATGACAAGCTACTTTCACACAAGTGTTTATTTGGGAAATCTTAAAAATTAAAATCAACAATTAATTTTAATCACATAATTTATAAGATTCGCAATTTTTATCAATCTTTTAATCATATATTTCAACAATTTTTACCAAAATCTGTTAAATTTTATCAAAATTTAAATTTAACAAAAGCTTTGTTAAACAACCTAACATAAAGTTGGGGGACAAGACCTTCAAATCACTTAATATTTTCTTAATTTTAATATAAATATCACTTGTGATTTTAATTTTTCTACTGTCAATTTTGATCACGTAGAGATGTAATATTACAACGTTAAGTAGATTGAGGAGTCAAACTCGAAATCTCGTAGTTGAACGTTTAGGAGTCATTTCTACCAGAATAATTAGGGAGACCGCACTTATTTTTCCTTAAATTTACTTATTTTTTAAGAAGAATTTATTATAATTAAGACAAGTAATGTTAAAAATTATGTTTGATAAATAATTAATTTAAAAGTAATTCAGTAAAGAAAGCAAGAAAAATTATATGTCACTCCATTTGTCAACTACTTTCTATCAAAGTGGCATAACCCATAAAATTATATGCTATGGAAGAATTAGTAGCAAATGCTCTCTTATATGCACCACTATAATTTATAACCACGTCTTGTTAGTGGTGCTAACTAAAACGGACCATCCATTATTGAAACGACTTGTCAAGTAAATGTTTGGCATCGAGTTGTGGGTTGACCCGCCTTCGAAGGCAAGTGTGTTGAGCTTGGCATTGTGGCCTCCTGATGCAGGAGAATTCGAGTCAGATGCTGAGTTGTCAGATAACACGTTAATGATTCTAAGGTATCACGAGTTGGCAGATCAGCACAAGGATGACAAGTGATCAAGTAATTTTGGTGATTGTGACGTGTTTCGATAATTTGGCCATAACTTTGGCTACGGTTATCAGAATCGGGATTATGACCATAATCTGAAAAGTTTGTTTAAAACGCGAACGTCGGTGTGTACGATTTTCGACCTCAAATTCCGCTGTCTTTCCTTTG